>JAJMLU010000258.1:0-15302 GCA_030569835.1 Pichia sp. NRRL Y-27261
TCGCATTATTTTTCTTTTTCCGACAGATTTCTCGTATCGCCAAATCAATGGCACCCAGTATGACCGTCGGATATTCGTTTTGTGCCAATTTAAATCCTGACGGCCACTCTTTTCTTCCCCCAAATCCCCATTCCCCATCGGGCGGCGCCCGGACGATCTGGAACCGAGGCCGGGCGATCCTCTGCAGCCGGCGGGGGGTTCGCCCCCTGTTTGCCAGCGTTTGCCAGCGTTTGCCAGCGTTTGCCAGCGTTTGCCAGCGTTTGCCAGCGTTTGCCGGCTGCAATTTGCGGCCTGCGAAGCCCGGCGTGCGAGGATCTGGAGAAGCCGCTCAAAATAATGGCCCCATTTTACCAGCCGGCGGCGGCCATTGTCCCCCCGTTGCTCCCTAGCAGCCGGCGGCCCCCACTCTCCGGCCTCGAGACCATCGCAGCGTCTCCAATTGATCACCATGAACATTGCCATTAACCGTATATAAGCTGTTTAACGCAAAATGCAAAATGCACCTTTCGACAGCCATTAACCAACAAAGATCTCTCACATTCACTGCAGGATCCACCATCCACCACACAACCGTTTGCTATAATTGCAATAGCTTCCTTCTTTCCCTTTCCTTCACTCACTCGGCCCCATCCACAATTAGGTAGTTACTCTCGACTCTCGACATCCCCCACTCGTCGCTGGCCTGCGTTTCCACTTTAACTCTATCCTAATTACACTTTCTTCTTCTCTGCCCTTGCACACACCACCTAGTAAACTCCAAAGGCTGCACACTACCCACCACACACGCAATGTCCCATATCCATCTCCTCAACGGCTCCAATGTCGCCATCAAGAGTGGCAACATCAGCAGCAGCGGAAGTGGAAGCGACTCGGATACAATCTCCAAAATCAACAACAAAATCACCTCATCAAACGCAACTAAGCTCAACAATTCACTTTTAGATAAGTCCAGAACATTGTCCGACTCCTCCAACAACATCTTCTCCTCCAGAGACGAAAGCATCTCTTCAAATGCTTCCAACTCGTCCGTTTCTCCAATCTCCGCGTCAGCCAAGCAATCCTCTTCATCTCCAAACTCAACCTTGAAACCAACAATCATCAAAAAGGACAGAGCCTCTCACAATAAAATCGAAAAGAAATACAGATCAAACATCAACACAAAGTTCATCGAATTGAAAGATGCCGTCCCAACCCTCAGAGTCCTAGACAACAATGAAATCAATTTCGATGAATTGGAAGGCTTGGCTCCTGCTTCAAGACTAAATAAAGCCAATATCTTGTCAAAGGCAACAGAGTATATCAGACATTTAGAATCGAAAAACTCCATGCTCTTGAACGAAATCAGACTGCTGAGATCAAACCCAAACTACAGCTACCATCCTCCAAACACAATGCACAATATGCCAATTGAAGTTATTAGCAACTTACCTAATCAGCCGCAAATGTCTCATATCGTCATCCCTCAAAACGATAACACATATCAACACTATTCAGAACCACCACAGCCTCGTTATGACCAGTTCAACAACTCGGGCAGAAGCTCTCTTCCAACGACGTCCATCTCGTCATCCAACTTCCCGCAACAAGAAATCAGCTACGCCGTCAACAACAATAACTCCAATGTCTCCACTGACCGTCGTAGCTGTTACGGTTATAGATCAAGCATGACGAATGAATCCACAAAGAACAACACCAGCATCAACATTGAATCTCCACCACCAACCCTCATCCAAAACCAATACACCAACAACCAAATCCAACCAAACGAATATTACTATCAAAACCAACAGATTCAAAACCATAGACGCGTCCCACAGTACTACAACCAACCCCAACAACAACAACCTCACGATACCTATAATGACCACAGAATGTCCACCAGCCATTCAAACAATGCAATGAATAATACCACCAATCCAAACCCTAATAATAATAATAATAATAATAATAACAACAACGCAAACAACAACAACTTGGCTAGAAAAATCATGGTTGCAGGTGTGGCAACACTCGTTGGCTCAAATATGATCAATGGCTCCAATTATGGTAATAATGATTCATCCGATTTTTATGCTATGAGTGCAAACCCGTTGCTATTCTTTGTCGGCAAGTCCGTTAAATTCTTCCAATTGATTACATTCTTCTCTTGCATGTACTATTTCGTTCAACCTTTGGTTCTCAACTTCGTCACATGGAAAAGAAACACCGAAAAGAAAAACGTCTACCGCTCGTTTTATCTTGCGACTTTCATCGGTTTCATTAAAATGTTCATGGACTCCACCCCACAATCCAAATCTCAATTCAATTCTACAACTGCAACCAACCAAGCTCCAGAAGTCTTTCCAATCGATTTAACTTCTTTCCCAACAACTTTGACTGGTATCATGGTCGCATATATGAAGATCCTCAATGTTTCCGACTGTTCCAATTGGCAAGCATCCAACGAAGTCCCTTCAAATCTTGCAAACCCAATTGAACACACCTTCAATAAGATCATCCTCCTCGACTTGATCTTAAAGAGATCTCCAATCATCGGCTACTTGTTAGGCTTCAAATCAAGAATCGCATTCTTGGTGGACTTATTACTAGAATTATCCTCAACTCCAAAGAACAAAAACATCGACGTTCATTCCAGTCTGTTATCATTCATCAAATGCGATCCAAACTTTATCAACTCCACCACCGTCATTGACCAATTAGATTCCATCTTGATCTCCCTCAATAAGACAAAATCAAGTAAGGCCACCGCAAATGAATTGTACGGTGCAAATAGTATCAACTGTGGTCATGGCTATAACTCTGTCTATGAATATCTGGTCAACACCCCAACCAACAAGTTGAACTTATTCGAATTGGTTGCCGTTTTATGGTGTGTTGAAAACGTCCGTGCTAGATTGGTCAAGTTTTTAAACGATGTTGTTGACGAAAACGATGAAGTCGATGAAACCATCCAAGCTGATATGAAGACTCTGATTTCAGATATTCAAAAGATCGAAACGTTCATTCCTACCCCATGTATCAAATTGATCAAATGTTGTAAAATCTTCAAGTCTTTATTAGATCCAAAGAATGAGGTTTACTTGAATGATGCTTTGAAGATGATTTTACTCAGTGTTGAAGAAAACTTGATTTCTATCGAGAAGAACTCAAATAAAGAAATCAGCGAGTCCTTGTTAACTCACTTACGTTCTAACAAGCCAGTTTTGGAAAAAGTGTTGAAAGTGATCCATCTTGCACAAACATCTATCAACTCGACTTCCACATCATCGAATTCCATCCAATTTTTATCCGATGAAAACAGATTGTCCTTGTTATGCTCCATCATCTTGCATCAATACGCTATTGGTAACTATCACTACGGTAGAAGCTTGATCAAGTACTTGAAGGGTGAAAGAACTCGCAAATTCATGTGCAGTGACTCGATCTCATTGATGGCTTCAATTGCTACATTCCGTACATTAGTCGTTGTCTTAGATAACGAAAAGCACTCAAAGAATGAAATTGAAGAAATCGATTACGATGATGACGAAGATGATGACGAAAGCATTAGTTTTGCTAGAAGTACCATTTCCAACCTCATTTCCGAAGCCGATGTCGAAGAAGATAACTATGATACCACCAGTTTCGAAAACAACTATCTCGACGATGACGAAGAAGATGAAGACGAAGAGGACGACATCGAAGATAACGACGAGACCGCGTATGAGAACAGTTCTTCCTCTCTCGACGAATTTGGCCGTTTCAGCAGACAAAGTGAACACATCACAATCTATTCCAAGGGAGAATCGATTAACTCCAACGATCGTCAAATTTTAGAAGACTTGCTCTGCGGTTTGAGATTGTACGTTGGCCAGGGCAAGACTGCCAGTGCTGACGATTCCACCGACTACGACATTTTGAGCTTACACTATGGATTGCAAAGTGAATTGAGTCACAGATTGTTAGAACTGGCAAAAGAGTTAGTTGGCTACACTGAGTGATTTCACCATCCATTTCCTTATTTTCCATTTATTCAACACTTCCCCCTTTTTTTAACCCCCCTTATTTTACTTTACTTCTTTTGGAGCCCTGCCCCCCTTTGTTCTACGTTTTTATGTATTTCCTTCAGTTCTGTTTTTCTGTATTTATTTGTATTTAGACTTTGTTCAATTCTACAGTATTCAAACTCCCGAAACCAAAAATCCCAAGATCCCGGTTCCCGCGCTGAAAATCTCGCATGAGAATCCAAAGCGTGTTGTAGATGCCAGCAGATGTTGTCTTTCATTCCTTCACTCTTTCACTCTTTTTGTCTGTCTTTCTTCTGATGGGATTGCACCTTTCACCATCAGACACCCACCAGGACCACCTAAGAGGCACACACACACATACTATGTCCAGATACACGTCATCCGAGCTGCTAGCGGACGCCATCGGGGCGAAGGCAGACACGCTCATCACGACGTTCAAAACTCCCCTAAATGATGATAAGCTCAGTGATGAAATTGCTGATAATAGAATCGAACTCAATGAGATCCCAGAACTTCGACATTGGCGTGACTTGGGCTCGTACTTGGACACGTTGAAGACGTCGCCCGGTGCTGCCGACGGAACCGTCGATGTCGGCGGTGATGGTGTTGTTGCCGATTCGAATGATGTTAATAGCGTAAGACCATTATCACAACCTGTTAATTATCGAATTTGTAATTCTTGTGGATCTGGTATCTTAGAGAATCAAATGATGAATCATATCAAGGAGTGTACTGACAAGATGAAGAAGAAGCTCGAAATGAAGAACAAGAAGTCAACGAATAAAAACACAGTTGTGATACTTGATGATACTACGGAATTGAAAAAGGAAGGAAATGGAAAAGAGAGTAAGACTTCGAGTCCAAAGAAGGCAAATGCCAAAACACAGACGAAGAAGATCACAAAGAAGAGAAAAAGTGAGCCCGTCAGTGATGACAGCACGCCCATTGCTGATAATAAAGAGAATTCAAATGATATCGAAGAACCATCGCCAAAGAAAGCCAAAATCGAACGCAAAAAGAAAGAACCAAAGCAAAAGGCCATCAAGAACAAAGGACCTGTTGACGTGGAACGTCAATGTGGTGTCCCATTGCCGAATGGTGGGTTCTGTGCACGTTCGTTGACGTGTAAGACGCATTCGATGGGTGCTAAGCGTTCTGTGTTGGGACGGTCTGCACCATATGATCAATTATTAGCAGCTTATCAACGTAAGAATCAAGCCAAGATTGGTGCAGCTGCAGCTGCTGCCCAACAAGCCAAAGATGATTTGGTGCATGGTGCAGGTGTTGCTTTGGATGACGAAGAGGAAACCCAACAAGTGCTAGCAGGTGTTCGTAGAAGTTATGCTGTACCATTAGAAAGAAATGTACTATTACCAGTTAAAATGAGAACTGGATATCTACGTATGAGAGAAATGTTTGCATCGAGTTTGTTGCCTAGATTACAAAACAATCCATTGGGTAAGATGTATGCTCGTGCTGCCGTCATGAATGTTGAAAATATTGGTGAAAGTCCGTACTTCCCAGTGAGATCTCAACATCAGAAGAATAACCAGCAACGACAAAACATGAAACAAAATCAAAATGTGATGCAGTTGCAAATGCAAAAACAAGCTCAAATGCAGGCACAGATGCAAGCAAAGGTCGTCGCCCAAGCACAAACTCAAGCCCAGACTGCAGCCCAACAACCTCCTCGTGGCAGTGGCGATAATCTAGGAATGATGAGTACAAAAGTTAGTAACGGACTGAACATCTCAACATTGACACCACAGCAACAGCAACAGATGCTGATGCTGGGTCAAAATATGATGAAGTCTGTTCCTAAATAGGGAACTTCTCGTTGTCGTCTTTACTTCTTTATTTTTCTAATTAGTCAGCTTTATATACATACTTCTATATAACATAATCAGGGTTTGGTATTTATGAATCTATAGAATAGACAGTGTAAATTCATAGTTATTAGTGCATGCTTCTATATACAAAATGTTGTTGTTGGTCTATGTTCATTATTTAGGTTCTTCAGATGGCGCCGGTTGGGCTTTCTCCACCGAGTCTTTCTTTTCTAATGGCTGGACATCTCTTAAACGGACCTTTATGAATGACTTTTCCTTCCAGTTTCCGTTCTCGTCGAAGTTGTCTGGGTTGGGTGGTGAGTATTTGACGAGCTTGTAGTCCTTGATCATGTATAGCCCGACGAGAAACCCGGAGACGAGACCGAGTGTCAAGACGTTGAAACGTCCTCCCACTGTTTTATGAGACATGGTGTTGCTGTTTGGTGGATGGGCTGTTATCCTCTGAGAAAGAACGAAAGCTCAGCTGGAAGTCTGACTTATCGCAACTTCCGTCCGGAGAGAAAAAGTGCTAGAGGAAAAAGGAAAATGTCAGAGCTCAAAGCTCTAGGAATGAGGGGCGACTTTTCTTGCACCACAAGCACACTACACTGCTTTGATCGGCTGCTTGGCTGCAGGAGACACAATAGGGCACACACTCTCTCCACTCCACCAGAGAGAACGTCACAGATCACAGAGCAATACCAGATGGCCTCACTTCCGAAGAGGATCATAAGGGTACGTACACTGCACGAAAATGCACACCAATCCAGATTAGATTACTAACATTAACATTATACCGACTTGACTTTTTTGTTACAGGAAACCGAACGTCTAATATCAGACCCTGTTCCGGGAATCACAGCTACTCCACACGAAGATAACTTGCGTTACTTCGATGTGTCCTTGACCGGACCTGCCGGATCGCCATACGAAAACGGTGTTTTCAAATTAGAATTATTCTTACCAGATGATTACCCAATGACTGCACCAAAGGTACGTTTTCTTACTAGAATTTATCATCCAAATATCGATCGTTTAGGTAGAATCTGTCTCGATGTCTTGAAGAACAATTGGAGTCCAGCCTTGCAAATCCGTACCATTTTATTATCTATACAAGCTTTATTAAGTTCACCAAATCCAGATGATCCATTGGCAAACGAAGTTGCACAAGAATGGAAGGGTAATCATGATAAGGCAATTGCTACCGCAAAGGAATGGACTCAATTGTATGCAAAGGCAGATTAAATAAACAACTAAATATCATCATCTTGGGTATCGAACTACATTCATACTTATTCGTTTCGTTTCTTATTTCTATATTCAATTAGATCTACATAATGGGGGTTTATTTGTATTTTTTTTCTTAATAATTTTATATTATATCTCAGTCTATAGTATCAATTAATTATAAATGTGCTTTCACTTCTTTACGAATAACAGATAATTCGCCATTCCAAACTTCACGAATGACGTCCATGAAATCATCAACATAGTGGATATCAATACCGTATTCTTCCTTGATCCAGTTTTCAACATCGTTGGAAAATTTGTAACGTTTTTGTCTTTTACTCAGGCAATCCTCTTCTTCTAATACCAACCTTGTTAATACCAAATTAGCTTCGTCTCTGTCAGCAATAGATTTGACATACGCGGAGATTAAATCCTTACGGTTCAATCTTGGCGCAAGAACTTTTGTGACTTCCCCGGATAAACTAGCGCCTAGCAACTTTTCCTTTAATCCTCCAATAGGTAGAATCTTTGCCGATAGGGTGATTTCACCGGTCATGGCAATATTCTTAGGGACCGCACGTTGGATAATCAAAGATAAGTAACACAATGTCATGGTTATACCTGCCGAAGGACCATCTTTTTGCACAGCACCTTCCGGAACGTGCATATGCACACTCGTATCGTTTAATCGATCAGTCAATTTCTTTTCATCGTATTCCAAAAACAGATACTTGTGGATAAGATTCTCAACTAACGTTTCTGCAATCTCACAACTTTCGAGTAACACTTCTCCTAGTCTACCCGTGCATGAGATTCTCTTGGATCCGGGATTACCGACCATTTCGAATCTCAACAATGAACCCGAACCATCAGAGTTATAAGACAATCCATTGACAATACCAAATTCTTCCTGTAAATCGCAATCGCCAGCAGAAAACTTCTCTTCGCTTCCAAAACTATGAGGCACGCCTAAATATTTAATCAAATCTTCCTTTTGAACAACAGATTCGTACGATCCACCTTCTTTAGACTTCAAAACTTCAATGGCCTTCTTACGACAGATCTTGCTGATCAATCTCTCGAAGTTTCTAATGCCCGCTTCACGAGTATATGATGTGGCCACAGTCTTGAATACTTCATCATCCATCTTAATTTGATCCTCCTTCAATCCATTTCTCTTCAATTGTCTTGGCAAGATGAATTGTCCAGCAATCTTCACCTTTTCTTTGCAGTTATACCCATCCAAATCGATCGTCTCCATCCGGTCACGCAATGGCTCGCTGATATCCCATTTATCGTTACTCGTGGCAATGAATATCACCTTGGATAAATCAACAGGAAATCCAATATAATGATCTGTGAAATTGATGTTTTGTTCAGGGTCCAATATTTCTAATAAAGCAGCTTCAGGGTTACCCTTGTTATTCGCCATACCGATCTTATCTATTTCATCAAGTAAGATAACCGGATTCATGGTTTTAGCACGACGTAATGCTTGAACAATCAAACCGGGGATAGAACCAATGTATGTTCTTCTATGACCTTTCAAATCTGCAAAGTCATTAATACCACCGAGTGAGATCCGTTGGAATTCGCAGTTCAAACTACGTGCAATCGACTTCGCAAGAGAAGTCTTACCGACACCCGGTGGACCATTCAGAAGTAAAATCGGGGACTTGGCAGTACCTACGACTTCACCGTTTCCAGTCAGTTTAAGAATGGCCAAATGCTCTAAAATTCTTTCCTTTGCAGCTTCCATACCATAATGGTCATTATTCAATATTGCCTTAGCCTTGAGGATGTCGATTTCGATTTCTTTCTTGGATTCGGTGGTTTCGTTAGCAAGTTTCGTCCATGGTAAATCCAATACGATTTCAATGTAGTTTCTCAACTGTTGGTATTCTGAGGAGGTACTTTGCATCTTCTTCAATCTTCTGTAGTCTTTGACGAGGAGGTTTTTCCCGTCTGCGGAGATGTCATACTCGTCAATATGCGTGATGAACTCGGTGATATTTGCTAAATCATCGTCGTCTTCGTCATCCCCACCACTGCCACCGCCAGATTTGGCGTCACGTTTACCGGATGAATTACCACCAGTGATGAAGTTGTTGCTGTTTCTATTACCGCTGGATGATCTCACGTTATTCGATGTTAAGTCTAGCAACTCTTTCAATCCATTGAAATGGTTGATGATGAATTTAGATTGTAACGATTTTCCATTCTGTAATTTCCCCAATCTATTCCAAGACTCCACCACATAATCGACATTCAAGTACTTCTCAAACATAATCGACACAAACTCAATAAGTTTCAGCATTCCGTTCAATTGTTCCATTGGATCTCTCAATTGCAAGAACTCGAGCTGTTGTGCGGAAGAGAATGGGAATATGGAAATATAGATGTCGCAGATACCCAAGATTTGGTCGAGTTGTCGAATATCCACTTTCCCCAACATTTCCCTCAGTTTCAAGAGGTTCGTGTTCGTAGTTGCGTCGGATAGCTGCACGTTAAGCAACTCGACAAGTGGGTTTAACTTGTATAGTAAGTCCTTGAATGTAGCGTTGGATAAGGATGCATAATCATTCAAGAACTTTTCAACTTGTGATAGGTTCTCCGCCATTCCATCAGCAATCTGCTTAGAGAGTTCTTTCGTCTCCTTTGTGAGTTTGAGATCTGGTGGACGAGTGGTGATTTCGTACCATACTTCTCCAACGTATGAGTATTTAGACATAGTCAGATCGAGTGCGTTAGATTCGGATAGTTTGACATCCCCAAAGATGTATCCTTTGAATTCGCCCCTGAGACCAATGATGCAGTGATCGGGTAAGACTTGGACATTGACGAGTTTGGAGACTATTGCGACTCTGGAACAAATGTTATTAGTGTCATCGACAGGCAAACATGCGATGATTGGCTGTTTGGAGGATGATGAGATGGCGAGTGAATTGATCATATTGATTCCTGCCTTTGCGTCATTGGATAGTTCCAGTGGAGGGTTGTCATTTTGTGGTGGGGTTATCCTGGAGATGTTGACTTTCGAACGTAAGATCTCTAATGATTTCTTGATCTTTGGAGACAATAGGTCTGTGTCGTCTAAAAACAAACCGAGTAATGAGAATGTTTCCTCAGTTGATAAACTGAGGTTAAACGTGACACCTGGTAGATGAAGAAGGGTGTTCTTCAACAGGACCGTAGGGATGAGCACAGACTGTGTTGATGATTTCGCCATGCTTGTGTGTGGTGGGATTGGTAATCAAAGGAGATTAGCTGTAGAAGAAGAAGGGTACACCAACCGATAGTGGCTAGTATACTCGTTCGATTTGGCGACCTGAGAGTGGAAAAACATGGGAAAAGGAACGAGTTACCCGATTGGGCTTATCACAGTGCGGATATTAGACCACGAGACTACGAGGGTTTAAGGCAAGTTTCATTATGATTTTTATTTGGATTATATGAATAATAAGTAAAGCAGGAGTATATAATGTATAAAGGCAAATTAGTAGAGAAAATCTATAAAGATGATGCGATCATACTGTGGCTGTATGTGATTAATAAATAAGGGAGTATGATGGAGTAAATGCATAAATAAAAGGGAAAAAAAAGTTAACTGATTAGATGTTTTTTTAATATTTTTGATTCATGAATGGAAATACAAGAAGATGACACGATTAGTATTGATGGGTGTGAATATCATCAGAATGTTCAACCTTGATCATTGGTCTGTAGACTGGTCTCCACATTTGTTCCTTGACCCAGCTTAAACAAGCGTAGAAATCTCTTGGAACCTTGACCTTACCACCTAATGGGGAATCTTCAAGTTCAACTCTGGAGTGACCTTCCTTAACACATTGTAAGATGACGGCGGTGGCGACTCTAGCGGAAGTTTCGTCGATTTGTTCGATTGGTGGTAATAAACCGGCCTTTGGATCGCTTTGAGCTGGAGAAAGAGAAGCTAGTTCATCAACGGCAGCGGAGATCATAGCATCAGAAATGGTAGTTGCTCTTGCAATGACGGCACCTAAACCAATACCTGGGAAGGAGAAACAGTTGTTGTTTTCTGAAATGACGTGACCGTCGACAGGTGGGAATGGAGAACCGGTGGCGACTAAAGCGTTATAATCTGTCCACTTAAGAGCATCTTCTGGGATACATTCGTGTAATCTAGTTGGATTAGATAATGGGAAAATCATTGGTCTTGGGTTGTACTTGTACATTTCCTTGATAACCTTTTCGTTGAAAGCACCAGCTTGAGTGGAACAACCAACTAAACAGGTTGGCTTGATCTTAGTGATGATATCGACTAAACTCTTAGTATCGATACCTTCCCATTCCTTTGGTTCATCTGCGTAATCTTCTTGAGCTTCAGAGTTAGTTTCCATACCCTTTAATAATAAACCGAATCTGTCGACACAGTGAATCTTATTTCTAGCTTCTTGTTCGGTTGCACCGTGAATCTTCATGTGGTTAACGATTTGATCGGCAATACCTAAACCAGCGGAACCTGCACCGTAAATTAAAACTTCAGAGTCTAATAAATCTTGACCGGTTAATTTCAGAGCAGCAGCCATGGAAGCCATAACGACGGCACCGGTACCTTGGATATCATCGTTGAAAGAAGGTAAGGTGTTTCTGTATCTGTTTAAGACAGGTCTAGCGGTGGAGACACCGAAATCTTCATAATGGACAACGGAACTTGGGAATCTCTTTTGAATAGCAGTGATGACCTTATCAACGAATTGATCGTATTCTTCACCTCTAACTCTTGGGAATCTGTTACCCATGTATAAGTCATCCTTTAATAACTTTTCGTTATTGGTACCGACGTCTAAAACGGCGGCAATGACTCTACCTGGATGTAAACCACCACATAAGGTCATAAGAGCGGCTTTAGCAATTGCAATTCTAACGCCACCGACACCTTGATCACCAATACCGAGAATACCTTCGGAATCGGTAATGACGATATAATCGACATCCTTGTCTTCACCGAATTGGGATAATCTGAAGTCGATGGAATCTGGATCGGTGATATCGAGGAAACAACCTTCTGGCTTTCTGAATCTGTCAGAATAAGCGATAATGGCATCACCTTCAGTTGGAGTATAAACGATTGGGATCAATTCCTTGATATGCTCCTTGACCAATCTGTAGTACAAGACCTTGTTTTGTAATCTCATGGAGGTACAGAAATCGTTCTTTGCTAACAAAGTCTTAAGGAAGTGTAATTGCTTGTAAGCTCTGTCGACTTGTTCGTCTAAAGTGTTGACGACGGGTGGTAATAAACCGTTCAAGCCGAAAGCGAGTCTTTCTTCCTTGGAGAAAGCGGAACCCTTGTTGAACAATGGGGAGTTGAGCAAGTGGGAGCCGGACAAGTCACATTCGATAGGACCGGTGGCGGACAATCTGGTGGAGTGTGGGATGACAACCTTGGCTTCTTCACCGATTGGAGTCTTTTTGACGTTGGTACAGTTCTTGGACATGTTTGTTCACGTGCGTGTTTAGCGGGATAATGCTCAAAGAGGGAGGAGGAGGAAAAAGGGGGAAAAGAGATAAAAGAACTACAACCACGATCCAACAGGGTATAACAACCAACATCTAACAAATAACTAACACCACCAGACCGGAGAGGGGAACACTTTGTCTTTATATAGCATGCCGAGTGAAAAGTTCACCACCACAGGCCTCGTCGTCCTGCAACGGGGAACGGAGGGGCCTCCCTCCCGATCGATCGGCGGTGGACGTAAGGAGCTGGCGGGAGGCCGTAGGTCGTAGGATCGCGTAGCATCCCGGGCGGCCGCGGGGCCCCGCTGCGGTCGACAGACGCCCCGCCCGACTTTCCCCGGCGCGCGGACCCGTTTTGGGACGCCCGCGGACGTTTCCGGGGGCTTCCTGCCGTCGCTGGCCGCTTCTGGCCGTTTTGGGGCGCTCGGAGTGGCCTTCCGAGACGTCGGCGCCCGCCGCTCCCGGGATCCTACGGGCATCCGATTGTTCTGGCGGGGATCCCAGCTCCTCGAATGTCCGTGGTCGGTCTTTCTGTCTTTCTGGCGTGCTGGCCTTCGGCCGCTGGCCACTGGATAAGGGAGAACGTCGACGGATAACGGTCTTCCATCGATTGTGTGTAAACCCCTCTCCGCAGATAGCAGGAGCACACGGCCACCGGCCACCGCTCTACTTATACCGCAACACACAACACACTGCATTACCTAAGCCCTCAGCCCCCGGCCACAGAAAACTTTTCAACCGCGACCACGGCAGAGACAGACATCCAGCTTCTCCACTATCTGTTCCGTCTCCGCATCAACCCAACAACAACCTCAACAGACACCACACCTTCTTCACTTCACCACTCCGAACACCACTTTCCAGGACTCCGACACTCCGACACTCCGACACTTCACACCCAACTCATCCCATCCCGCTCCCCATCCCACGTTCCCCACTCGCAAAAAATGGCGGACCTCCGAACAGAACCCCCCCGCCAGGACCCAAACACAAAGAGGGACACCCTCATATCGAAAAAGCTCTCCAAGCTCCTACGACACAAGGCCGTCTCTGAGGGCATCCCCATCGACGACGCCGGGTTCGTCAATGTCAAAGACATCCTCGCATACAGAGACATCAAGTCCCTCAAGGCCACATTCGGAGACATCCAGCGCATCGTTGCCGAAAACAACAAACAGAGATTCAAACTGATCAAAGACACAAACTCCGGTGAATTTTTCATTTCGGCATTGCAAGGACACAGCATCTCTGCTATCCAAACGACATTCGAAATGAAAGAACTCGACCCGGCAGTCGACGAGGATTGGCCAACGTATATCTGCCATGGCACGTTCAGAGACACACTTCCACTCATCAAAATGGGCGGATTGTCAAAAATGAAGAGAAACCACATCCATTTCTCCAACTCCATCCCGAACGAGTTCGTGAAATACATCCCTGGCCTCCCATCCACATCGTACGGGGATGAAAAAGTCGCTATCAGCGGAATACGAACAAACACTAACGTCTTGATCTTCCTCAACATCCCAAAAATAAGAGCTTCAACGCTCAAGTTCTATAAAAGCTCAAACGACGTGATACTCACCCCGGGTGATGGTAACGGTATCATCGACCCACAATACATAGAAATGGTCATCGATAAAGACCACGGAATCCTCAATTAAGATGGAATCATTAATTATTAAAAAAAACTATATAATTGTACATTCTCTATATACGTGCAGATCTACTTACTGTTTCTTACTAAATGTTAATAAATTGGCCAACTTACTAGTTGGACATGCCTTTTGGAAAAACTTGTGTGTCAACAACTCATCGGTCGTAGCTCTGAACTTCACTTCGACACACAAACAAACAGTTAAGAAGTCCATGATCTCGTTACTCAATAATTCAGGATGCTTTAATGTCGGCGTACCGTTGGATGCAATCAAATACAACGCCTTCAATGGTTCTTCGTTCAAGTATGGTGGCTCACCTTCAATCATTTCAATCGTCATGATACCCAACGACCAAACATCCACCTTTTCATCGTACTCCTTCTGTCTGACAACTTCAGGAGCCATCCAATATGGTGTACCCACCATCGTTGCTCTCTTGGATTTTTCCGTAGTTAACTTAGCACAGAATCCAAAATCAGTGATCTTGACATTTCCATTAGCATCAAGTAAAACATTATCAGATTTAATATCACGATGGATGAAGTTCTTCTTGTGTAAATGTTGTAATCCCTTGGTCGTTTCAAAACAGATACATGCGATTTGTTCTTCGGTGATCTTCAAATTGTTATCAATAACATCAGTCAATGATCCTCCTTCCATGTATTCCATAATAACCCATAAATCACTAGGCCCGTTCAAATATGCCTCGATGAAATTGACAATGTTAGGATGTTGAGAATCCTTCATCACCAAGATCTCATTCACAATCAACTCTTTACGACTTTGCTTCGTCAAATCAATCTGTTTGATCGCAATACATTGACCATTCAATCGTTTGGATCTCGCCAAATAAACACTACCACTGGCACCTTGACCCGCCTTGGAGATGATTTGGAAATATGGAGCAGGATTGGCATTGATGACAACACTTCTCAGTTTAGCCATGATTTGTGCTTCAGTCATGGTGGAAATACGCTTATCAGCAACACGACGTGCAGGTGGCTTTAAATCGTTACCAACTCCCATAAGTTTGGCTTGTGCATTCGATTGTGCAAGATTGTTAGCTCCGTTTTGGA
>JAJMLU010000263.1:29137-59802 GCA_030569835.1 Pichia sp. NRRL Y-27261
GCACCACCCTTCACCAAGAACCGATGGTTCGTCTCTTATGTTTGGTATTTCATCAGGCTTGAGTGTTTGATCTGTGTTTTGATGTGGTCCTGTCCTCCATGCGTCATGCTTGGTTAATTCCGATTTGATTGGTTCATCGTTCTCTCTCTCTATGGTCTCACACATTGTTGATCTCTATAATATCTGGTCAAAATGAATGTGATGGGTGACGTAGAAAAGGAGGGGTCGATAGTGTGTTTGTAGGATATATACTTGAAAGAACAAGAGTAATAATATCAAATTTCTTACTCATGGAGAAAAAAGTAACTAAATTATCAACTCAACTTTTTTTCATGTTGAAAATTGAAAATTTGCAGAGCGAATAGAATGTCAACAATGTTTTTCCCTACAAACGGTTTACACAATAAAGAGTTATAGACGTTTACTTCCAGTTTTGACCAAACTGGGAGTACATGTTAGGGTTATAGACAGAAGGCGTGCTGTATGGTTGGTTGGAACCGGTTGTGTTAGGCTTGGATGGGATTGGAGGGGCACCGCCCATAGACGACACAGACTCGGAGCGGTTACTGTAGCCTGTAACATTAGGGTTAACGTTAGGATAGGCGACAGCGGAATATCCCGGGGGTGGTATCTGTTGAGGCATTTGTTGTTGCATTTGTTGTGGTGGGTATTGATACTGTTGGTTGTAGTTGTTCACAGTATGTCCGCCAAATCCGGTGCTCATAGTACTGGATATACTTCCTCTTGGTTCATTATTCACCGCATCTCTTTGACTTACAATGTCGTAGATTCTACCAACAATATCTGTAGTTCTGTCACCGAGTTTGACATAGAATCCATAAGCTTCACTACCACCCTTTGAGCATAATTTATATGTGTCGTACGCACTTATCAACCTTGCAAGTTTAGCCTTGATTGTTCCACGCTCTTTCTTCTTTTCTTCAACCTTCTTTTTAACAATATTGAGATCGAGTAATCTACCAAGCGCATCCTTTAATTCTATAATTTTATCATCTTGCACGGTAATCAATGCTTCTAAACGAGAAGTGTAACTACCGTACTTTGCTAATTGTTCATTAAAGACAGCATCTAATTCTGCATCTGATGCACCACTATGATTAATCAAAATTGATGAGATATCTTCAGAATGCATAGCTGTCTTAAGATCAGATAATGTAGTGTTTCTTTCCTTCATCAACAATGCTAAAGATTTCTTGAGAGAATAGATGGAATCGATCAAATGTTGCGCAATCTTCATATCGAAAGCATCATTGTTTGTATTTGAGTCATCGATATCTAATAAAGAAACTTGTTGCACCAATTTTTCAGGTGTGGTTTCTGATTCACTTAACCATTTTTGAACACTGGAAGTACCATTCTTTAAAACAGAAATTTCAACCTTGAATTTATCCCAAATATCGTTCAGTTTCTTGTCACTATTGCCTGCTTCTCCCAATGTGTTTCTAGTCATTAAAATTTCATCCTTAAGCTTGGAAAGTTCCGGATTCTGTGGCAATCCCTTAACAATAATGTTCTTTTCATCCTTTAATAACCACGAGTCAGCTTCATCAGCTTGCTTTAAGATTGCCGCCTTTTTCCGTTGGACGTTTTGCATTGTCAGTTCAAAATCATTCGAAGCTGGCGTAGATTCCATTTCATGTGCCATAGCTAACACTCTTGGATAATTATCTTCCTTTTCACGTTCTTCTTCTTCAATGACCGAATTGGAAGTACGTAAGATGTTTTGCACTTCAACGACACTTGCAGGTAATCTTGAGAATTCGAACAAACTGTTGATTTTCTCATCAGCAACTTGAATCTTCTCACTCCAATCACGTGTGATCTGTGCTTGCTTTTCAGAATAAACAGACATGCCTTGGTGTGCTTCCATAGGAACGATTTTTTCAAACAAGTCCTTAGCATTTGAGTTCTTCAATTGAGTTTCAAATGTAATGGCCTTTGAACCTTCCATTGGCTTTATAGTTGGGACGTTATTCTTTTCAGGAATTGGTTGATGGTAAATCAAGTCATTGTCCTTCTCCCACTCCTTGATCTTCTCTTCAGTTTCTTCAAACAAGGTTTCATTCAACTTGATAATACCAGGCTCGATTTTATTCTTACCAACACTGGCAATCAATCTTCTCGTTTCGAAATATGTCGTTTTTGCAGAATTCGCAGCGACAATGGCAAATCCAATCTTATTAGTCTCTGCAAAACTTTGTGCATAGTGGAAGAGCGCAAAACTATGGAAATAAAGACTCTTAAAATGGATTTCATCATCACAATCTAACTTTGATTTCGATTTACCTAATAAATCCTTCGCCGAAGCATATGAATTACTTGTACCTTCTGCCAGTCTTGAAACCAAAGAATGCTTGATATTATCAGATTGCATATAGTTCCACAGGAAACATTCTTGAGCTTGCGCAATCATCAGTTTAGAGAGTCCTTTAGTAGTATCCACTTTTAAGTCGTTTGTTGGAGCATGCAAGAAATTAACCGAGATGAAGTCTAAAATACCAGATGCATTGGCAAAATTGGCAACTGCACTCTTCCATTCCATCGACGATGAGGAAACAGCACCGAGGTAAGTGTACAATGACGCTAGTGAGAATAAGATGGATGCCTTTTCGAATGATAACGAATGTTGCTTGACTGCTTTATTCTTTGAATCAAATGCATCAGTCCAACTAAACTCAACTTCGTTACCCGCAATGACGGAATTCATAGGCAATCTCAACTCCAAAGAGTTCAATTGAGTGATGTAGTTCATATATATCGGAATCAATGCTTCTCCATCGGATACTGAACCATGCTGGATATCGACTCTTAATTTATCTAATTTTTGAATTGAATTTGAAATTTCATTTGTAAATGAAGTACCAAACGTTTGGTTTAGGAATTTGGTTAGTGAACCTTCCCAATCGATTTTGGTCGTGTCCTTTTCTGGTAGGTGAATGAATGTAGTCATGCTTGGGTGTCGGGGTAAAGCAATGACAAAAGAAGTAACCATTCTTATCAATCCTGAGTCTTAAGCCAATAGCTTTTAAGGAGTTGCAGCATTTTTGAGGCTCGTGGGCGGCCGCATTTTTCGGCGGGCCGAGGGCAAATTTGACCTGGCCGATCGACGCCACGCCGGATAAGCCCATCTACAGTTTGCAGCTTGACATTTTCAACAGGCTTGCTGGTCACGTATTCGACAATTTGAATATTCATAGCGGAATTTATTAAAAGTAATATAAACGAAAAATGATATGTACATAAAGAGGTAAAAGAAAGATTATGCAGGAGAGGGTAAAGCAATAAACAAAAAATCATGAAGGTCAGTTATCAAAAATGATCATGAAGTTAAACAAAGAAGATAAATTTATAGTAATAAAAATTTTATGAAGAACCACCAGATATAACAAGATATAAGATAAAAAATAGATAAGATAAAAGAGATAAAGCCAAACCATAGGCTTTTTTTAATAATTGTGAGCATTGATATTTGTTTTGTGTTTTTTTATGAGTTTTTTTTTGTTTTGGAACTTTTGTTAGGATTTATGTATGCACTGTAGATTGTAAATGTGTCTTTGAAGTTAAAGGAAAGCAGGGAGATATTGATTTAGATGAGCGCAGCAGCAATGAATAACAAACCACCGGTGAAACCAAGTGTGTTTACATTCATTGAACCGGCACCATTCTTAGTGGATGTGGAGATAGAAGTAACTGAAGAACTTGAAGTTGATGTAGAAGTTCCTGTGGTTGAAGTGACAGCAGCCTTAGCACTGGTAGATGTGGCACCAGTAGTCTTTGTGGTAGATGATGAGGAAGATGAAGTGTTAGTAGTGGCTGTAGTCTTCTTAGTTGAAGTAGAACCCATAGCAGTCATAGAGACACCACTTTGAACATACAAGGAAGTCGATGAAGCACCCCAGGTTAAAGAAGTTGGAGCGGTGGTAGCACTTGGGATGCTACTTGTCATGACTTCGATATCTTCAGAGGAGTTGTCGTAGTTAGCAAGGGCTAAAGCGATTGCGAGGTTTTCTAAATCTGCAACCATGTAAATATTTCTCATGAAGGAATCACCTAAAGTGAAAGTATCATCGCCAGTAGTATCAAGACCAACCATACAGTAAGAGGAGGTAGCACCGGAAGTAGTAACTAAGGAGATCAAAAAAGAGGAGAATGGAATATCAATAACTGTGTCTTGGAAGTTGAAAGCAACATAGTAATCATCAGCATCAGTACATGTCATGATGTAGTAACCGATAGATGAAGAGTAGGTGACATCAAGGTTACTTAAGATGGCACTTAAGACAGAAGATGGCATATAAGTTAAGGTGGTACCAGTATCGAATAGAGCAGCAGCGGCACCACTACCTATAGTGGCTTCTGTGGAAGTGGAATTATCGACTAAAGTGACGGAGTTGATAGTGACGATCAATTCGATAGCACTCTTGTAACCCTTTGCAGACAAAGTGTTGACGATTTGTAATGAGGTCAAGTCACCGGAATATTTACTGTGGTCGACAGCACCGAATAAGATATTAGCAGCGGTGGAATCAGTATCGTTTAAGAAGACTGAGTAAGCTGCCATGTGAGTGAAACCTTCGTTTCTTAACTTGATTGGCAAGTTTTCGTAAGTGTAGGAACCTGTACTAGAGGAGGTAGTACCTGAATATGTAGTTTCTAAACCGGCTAAACCGATACCTAAGATACCCATTTGAATATCGGTGTCGTCACAGACGGCAAATGAGAGGTTGGTGACGTTGGCACTACCGAAGGTGACATCATCGTAACCCCAAGTACCCTTGGCAAAGGTACCATCAGCATAAGAGATGGAGAAGTCGGTGTTGTTTGAGTGGAAGGTTTCTGAAGATGAGTAATCGTAAGTACCATAAACAGAACAATCGATTGATTCAGAAGTGGACGCCTTGCTTTGGATTTCGGTAGACTTGTATTCAACGTCGGATGTGTCTGCAGAGTCTGAAGTAACAGCGGTGAGGTCGAGAATATCTGCTCTGGATTTCTTAGAGAGGGAACCGGTGGTACCGGATTCACAGTATGAGTTGTTTGACGCAACAAGCCATAAATCAGAAGATCCGGTATCGACCAAGGCACCGACTTTTTGTGATGGACTACCGACTTCGAGGTCAGTCAAGTAGAAGGTACTTTCGTTGATCAATTCCATGGTGATGGTACCATCGACGTCGTCTCTCTTTTCGATAACCATAGGCTTAGAACCGGCGACGGCGTCATGTGGATTGGAACCGTGAAGTTTTTGTGCAACCAATTTGAAGTATTTTTCGTTAACGGCAACTGCAGCGTCTTCGACACTGGGTAAGTTGAAGATTGGAGAGGCCAATCCTGAGGATTCTAAGAACAGGAAAGTTGATAAGATTGTCTTGGAGATCATCATTTTGTTGGTGGCGTTGACAACGGCTTTGCTTTTTTTATGTTGTATCGTATGTATGCGTCTGTCTGATGTTCTATGGCGAAATCAGGCTCGGATGGGAGTATATGTATATGTAAGTAGTCTTCTTAGAGTATAGGATGAATCTATTTCTGAGGTATGAGTGGATATGAGCTTCTAGTGGCTGATTTCAACTGTCTTTGTTTGTGATGTAATCGTTGATCTTTTTGGAGGAAAAACGGCGGTTTTCTGCTTGCGGATTTGGGGGGAAGAAAAGAGTTGTGGTTTGACAGGAAAGAGGGAGAGTTCCTTGGATGTGGAGTGGAGGGTGAAACAGGAGGAAAGAGGGAGGGGACGGTATAGGAAGCACGGGAAGCAGAGCACAGAACACAGCATTAGCTGAAAAGTCCTGGTTCCATTATGTCGGAAGGTGAGTGGCCCTCGGGGGCCCCAACGTTAAGCCCACCAGCCACCGCCCACCGCGTCGAGAAAAAAGCGAAAGAGGCAAAAAAGGGGGCGTCGCAGATTCTCGCGCTCTGCTTTGTTGACGTTGCTGATCCGGCGCTGTCCCTGTGGTTACTGCTGAGTTTGCATTATTTTTAGAAAGGGCACCGCCACGGTCACGTGACGGGTGGCGGTGCAGCCAAGTCAGTTTGCATATGGTTTGTTTGCTTTGGAGGTTACGCTCAGATATATATAACGGGGAGAAGAGGAGAAATACAGAAGTAAAAGAAGATATTAAAATAGTGGACGGCGGATGGTACCACCAGACGACAGACGACCTCAGACTTTTTCGTCGTCCTTTTTCTCGAGAACTGGGGTGGTTCCCTTGGAGACGTTCTCCGCAGAGGATCCACTCACGGTCTTCATGGAGACCTGTTCGGCACCCTTGCTGTCAGCAGCAACCTCGTCGGCTGTTGGTGCGCTGGCCAGCTTTTCGGCAAACTCAACTTGGTCGTCGTGTTCTTCGTAGTTTGGAATGACGGTGTTGGTAATGTTACTCTTTGGACCCTTGAAAATCTTGTGTGCGTAGATGAAGTACCATGCCAATGCTAAACTCATGGCACCGTAGTAGACTAAACAGGTCCAGTTCATGGATTCTGCAGATAAGTTCTTGCCTCTGTATGTTGGGAAGTTCAAGATTGGAATCATCAAAAGAACGAAGGAAACGGCGTACCAACCACAGAAGAATGTCCATTTACCCATGTTCCAAGGACCTGGAACAAATGTGTTTCTCGCATAGGTGATTCTCAACAAGGTTGGGAAGGTGAAGGAAATGAAGGAACCAATGGCACCAAGAGAGAAAATAGCATCGATCGCAACACCACCGAACATCAATAAGTCTAAGCATGCACCGATGAACCAGTTCATCCAAACCGCATTGACTGGAGTTCTGGTCTTGGTGTTAATATGGCACCAGATGTGGGACATTGGAAAACAGTTGTCTCTGGAATAGGAGAACAAGACTCTGGAACATGCAATCATGGAGGTGAAACACATGGAGAAGGTTAAAATGACAGAGAATGAAGCTAATGCTAAACATGACTTACGGTCCAAGATTTGTGCAAGGTAAGAGACATATGGTTGACCGATTTCACTGTCAACAACACCAGCAACATCAACGACGGTATACGCAATGGACAATTGATAGACGAAACATAAAACACCACCGATACTTGCAGTCATGAAAATAGCTCTTGGAGTGGAGATTTGAGCGTTTGCACTTTCTTCAGCAATATGGAATGGAATATCGAAACCCGACATGGTCCAAATGACTGCCATGAAAGTCATCAACATACAGATTCCATCTGGCCAGTCGGTGAAGTTGTCAATACCCCAAGCAACCTTATTACTGTTGAATTTAGATAAACCTTGTTCCTTTCTGTTGTTACCACCTAAGATGATAATCCAAGAAACGAATAAGAACACCATGTTCAAAACACTGGTGCAGGAGTTAACTCTTGCAATCCATCTGGTAGGTAAAGAGGCGATACAAGCACATGTGAAAGTAATTGCAATAGTTAACAAGTATGTGTGCCATGTCTTTTCAACGTAATCTGGGTCAATGAACGATTTTAATGCTAAGATAATACTTGCACAAGACCAACCGACGGCCGGACCACCTGTTAATTGAACGAAATAATTAGACCAACCAACAGTCCATGACAAAACGGCCTTATATTTTGGAGGAGATAACATGGCAGTTGCGTAATACAAACCACCGGAGGTTGGATAAGCACTTGAAATTTCACACATGGAGCAACAGACGGCCATGACACCAGTCATACCGATGAGGAAACCCCAAGTTAAACCGGCGTTACCACCATAAGCAATCGAATACCACATAGTTGATGCAACGGATGGAATCAAACCCAAGACCGAGAATGAAACACTGAAGGTGGCCCATAATGAGAGATCTCTCTTGAATTCTGGCTTGTAACCAAGAGATTGAATGACTTGATCATCAGGACTTAATGGATTAGCATATGACGATCTACTTCCTATAGTTTCGAGGAACATTTGTGTGTGTGTGTGAGGGTAGGGTTGTCTATTTCAGAGATAGATAGACTTAGACATTTCGAAAGAGAGTGAAAGAAGGATTAAAGGAACCGACAGAAAAAACAGCAAGAAGGAGAATCGAAAAGGAGGAAAGAAGAAGGATTATAAATGCAACCAAAATAGAGAAGCAAAGAATCGTGAACGATACGAGGAAATGAAAAATTGCGTTCACTCAAATCGTCAGAGATAAGGAAAAAGTGGGTGAACACTAGAGAAATTTTTCAATAATAAAAGTGAGTGAAATCTCTGGCTGTTCGTGCGATATCAATGTATATCTCCCCAGGATCTCACGGATCTCTAGATCCTTTATGGTATTTCCGGACGATGTTTGTTAGATGTCGGATGTCGCTTGCAGTGTCTGCAGTGTCTGCGATCTCTTTGCGGCCGTTGGTATCTGTGGTGGAGGGGTGTATTTACAGGCTCTATAGAGTGGTTTCTGTACAGATTAAAGAGGCAGACGACCCCCAGACGGCCCCCGGACGGCCCCCGGACGGCCCCCGGACGGCCCCAGGGAGGCCCCTCCCGGCGGAGAGTCGGGTGCTGGCCCCAGCGGGGACGGTTTAAAGGAGCACTTTATTTGCTTAACCCATGTAAATCCGGTCCACACCTTGTGGAAAGAGAGAAAAGAGTGAAAAATCCAACACCGAGATGTGCCAGCCGTACCTTTTTCCACTTCCGAGACGAGGCACTAGCAGTTTATCCGGCGGCGTTAGGCGGACATAGCAGGCCGTAGACGGAAGCGTTCCCCGCAGGGCTTACACGGCCGTGTCGAGGTCCTCCGGTCCGAAGCTGTGTGGCAGCAGCGCGTCGATCGTCGCCACGAGAGACTTGTCGCCTGTGTTGTCGAACATGATGATAGGGAGCTGGAACTTCTTATCGCCAACAGAGTTGTACCCGGCAAACTCCCGGATGAACTGTCTGCAGACCCCGCATGGCGACGAGCAGTTGGTCGAGTCGGTGATCACAGCAATCGCCTTGAACGTCCGGTAGCCCTCGCTGACCGCCTTGGTGATGGCCGTACGTTCGGCACAGATACCCGCTGGATAAGCTGCATTCTCAACATTGCATCCGGTGAAGATCTTGCCGTCGCTGGTGAGAAGGGCACATCCGACCTTGAAGTTGGAGTATGGGCAGTAGGCAAAGGTTTGTGCCTTAAGAACTTCCGTTCTGAGTTGTTCGTATTCTTCGTCAGTGAAGAGTTCGCTTCTGGTTGATGCCATTGTATCTGTGTAGTGAAGGGTGGATGATGTAGCGATATCGAGGATTTATCTTCAATCAAAGATGATGAATCTGACTGAAAAGAGGAAAGAACTGAGTGAAGGAAGGAAGAACACACCAGTGGCAACGAAGAAGAGAAGAACGCGTACGTGATGGGAATGTTATCGTTTTTATCTTTGCCGTTGAGAATCCGAGCAGGCCTGCTTCTTCGGAAAAAAATTGCCTGCGCTTACGTAAGCCCACATTAAATTGAAGCGGTCTTCGTGTATGGCCGTGTAATTCCGTGCCACCCGTGGTATTCTGGCCCTATTTGCACAGAAAGGACGCAACAGCAGGGTAAATCACACCAGAGGGATCAACTACAGAGTCAAAGATCAATGGAAGAGGTCCTCATACCAGAGTGCATTCTAAGTCAGTTGAAAGTCAAGGATTTCTGTCAAGGGTTTCTGTCAAACGTTTAGGCAGAACATGGAACATCTAGTTAATCCCTAGATCTCCCGCCGGTTAAATTGTGTCAAAGTGCAGAGTGGTATCAAAAGTAAAAATAATGATTTTTTCTAGTAATACTGTCGCATAATCGATACTCTCTCTGCTGTCCCGGGCATATACACAGCGTCTACAAACAGACACCGACGCTTGGCTGGGAAATTGTCCCCACTTTTGTTGTTTCTTCCTGATTTATACCCCATGTTTTGCATACTGTTTTCAATTGCTCATCGGCACATTAGAGAACCCGCTATTTAGTCACATTTGAAAGAAAATAATGACTACAATAGTTGATTCTTGCAACAGAGGGTGTCACACCCTATACTACTGCACCTCTGTTTTCTTCCTGATTTCAGTTGCACTTCGGGTATCTCTTAACAAGTTCTGCACAATCTGCTGTCCAAACTGTGACATTCCCAACCAGTCACACTAGCATCTTCCATCTACATTCTACAGCAACCAACACCCACTGCATCATTGAAATGCGTCCAACCCGTGACAGGCACTTTCCCGGTTCTCGGACTTCGAGACAAGCTGACGCACCGGGATCCGTGAAATAGGCGATTCCCTCACTCCCGGCGAGCCAGCAACAATGAGATCCGGGTGACCACCGCTGAGGGTCCCCCGTCCACTGACATTCATCGAAGGAAGTTATACAGCTACTGTCGGGGATTCCATTCCCAGTTCCTGGTAGGACAATGTTTCGGACCCCAGCTCAGAAGTGTCGGGGTCCCACACACTAAGTCGCCCACTTCGCAGTACAAAGCCGTGATCGCATTTCACCCTCAGGTGCTACACGCTGGGGTTTCTTCTTACTCCGACGTTTTTGAAGGTTTTCTTGTTCCTTTTACAGACCTCTACATAATATTTCCCCACAATCTGTCCCAATTAGTGCAGCGAGTCACGATCAAGAACATCCATGTTGTCATCAACCCAGACAGCAATCCAACTTTCTGTCGTCTATAAAAGGACAGCAAGATTCCCACCTTTCTGTTCAATTCAGTTCGTTCTCTCCTTATAGTATCTTTAGTGTAAATCTCTTTTCTCTCTCCATCCAAACAACAAACAAAACAAACCAACAAACACACTACTATTACTAACTTACAATGAACTCTTTAGACAAAGTTTTAAACAAATACCCATCTAATGGCGTCTTACCATGTGCAATGGGTGCTGTTGCAACCAGAGACAAAGGTGTCGTCTACACCGGCGGTCATGGTCTCAAGGATGTTACTGATAAAGAATCCGTTCTCAACTTAGATTCAACCATGGCATTCTTTTCATGTACAAAGGCAATTGCAACCACCGCCTTGTTACAATTGTTAGAAAGAGGTTTAATCGACTCAATTGATGATCCAGTTGACAAATATGTCAAGGAAATGGACGATATCCAAATCATTGAAGGTTTCGACGCAAACGATAAACCAATTTTGAGAAAGGCTGTGAATAAAGCAACCATTAGACATTTAATGACCCACACGGCTGGCTTCTCATATACTTTCTTCAGCCATGCATACATGAAACTTTATGAAACTACTGGCCACCCTGACATCTTAAAGTCTGAATGGTCAGAAATGCAATCCCCATTATTGTTTGAACCAGGTACAAAGTGGCATTACGGTGTTAACATCGATTGGATCGGTAAAATCGTTGAAAACGTCTCCGGTGAAACCCTCGATCATTATTGCAAAAAGAACATTTTCGAACCATTAGGTGCTAAATCTTTAACTTTCCACAAGACAAAGGAACAATACGACAACTCAATTATTATTCACCAAAGAGACCCAGTTGGTAATATCTTCCCATTAGGGGACATCTATCCAAAGGAAATCCATTTCGAAGCTGGTGGTCATGGTATGTTCGGTACTTTATCTGATTACATCAAATTCTTAGAAATCTTCTTACATGAAGGGAAGTCTCCAAACACCGGCAAACAAATCTTAAAGCCAGACACTGTCAAGAACTACTCATTAAAGAACTTATTGCCAGAAAACGTCCTCATCGAATCAACCTTAGAATACTCCCAACCAGAATTAGCAAACAAAGTCGGTTTCTTCGACAACTATCCAAAGGATAAGCAAGGCTGGACTTCAAGTTTCCACCAAATCAACGCCGATGTTGGTACTGGTAGATCTAAGGGCAGTTACAACTGGGCCGGTTTAGCCAATTCCTATTACTGGATCGACGTTAACAAAGGTATCTGTGGTATCTTTTCATCGCAATTGTTCCCATTCAACGATGCAACTACAATCCAAGCTTTCCAGGAATTCGAAACTGAAGCTTACAAAATGTTCACTTGAATTTCTCTTTATTTAACCTATCTTATTCCACTCTCTATTTTGTCTTTTATAATGCCATGTTTATGAACTTACAATTACTATTACTATTACTCGATTGTAGAAAGTCTGATCGCACAGAACAAAGATGAAATCATAACCGCAAAGGTCGATCGACCTGGTGCGGCCGTCGGATTTATCGACCCCCCGATTTTGTGGGGGGCACACTCGTCGATCCCGAAGGTAGACGAGATTTCCGAGGGTTTTACCTTGTCCACCCAATTTACACCCTTCACACCACTATACAAGAATCACAAATCACCCCAATCCACAGTTGCAAGACACTGGGGTATCCACAGATGCCTAAAACGACACTCCCACACCCAAAATAGTGGTACGTGTTGCTGTGGATGCGTTACGACCGATTAGATTAGAGAGATCAGATAAACACCGCCAGATCTCACATGTGCGGACCGAAGACGAGAATGGAGAATTTTCGTCGAGCCACACTTTGTCCCCGTGAAAAATGGTCCAAATCGACCAACGTTTCTATTTAAGTTTAGATGGTTCCCCACCTTCTGCTTTCTTCTTAGCACCTCCTCGAAGACTCAGGATATACAAGTCAAGCATTTTAACCAGTCTGGTTACCAAGGAAAAATGTCAGTTTTGTCAAACTTGGTGAAGAGAAACGTGAAAAGTTTCAAAACGTTCAGAACTTTCAACAGATTTAACTCAACAGTTACCAAGCCAACTTCAAATGGCACTAGTCTATTCCCGCTTATTGCAACTTTGCTGGCAGGTACAACTATCGGTGGTTCTTTAGTTTACTACAACATCACCAAGAACCCACCTGAAGATTTATTCCCAAGTTCTTCAACAACAAAACTATCCGATGTTCACGCCATTCAATACGGTGAAACTCAAAAGGCTATTGATGCCATCATTGCCAAATTAGGAAATGACAAAGTCAAGACTTCAAATGATGAAATTAAACATCATAGTGATAGTTCGTGGCAAACAGATCATGCAAGAGATGATGAATTCCCATTAGCTGTTATTTACCCAGAATCCACCGAAGATGTTTCTGAAATCCTCAAGATTTGTCATGACTTAAAAGTCCCTGTTGTTCCATTCACCGGTGGTACTTCTTTAGAAGGGCACTTCATCTCAACTAGAAATGGTATCAGTATAGATTTAGGCAGATTGAATAAAATTTTAGCATTACACCAGGATGATTTAGATATTATCGTCCAACCTGCCGTCGGTTGGGAACACTTGAGAGATTATTTGAACGATTATGGCTTATTGTTCGGTCCAGATCCAGGACCTGGTGCATGTATCGGTGGTATGGCTGCAACTTCATGTTCTGGTACAAATGCTGCGAGATATGGTACTATGAGAGAAAATGTCATTTCTATCACTGTTGTTTTACCAGATGGTACTATCATCAAGACCAAACGTAGACCTAGAAAGTCATCTGCTGGTTATAACTTAACTAACTTGTTCATTGGTAGTGAAGGTACTTTAGGTATCATTACTGAAATCACTTTGAAGTTGAATGTTAAACCAAAATTCGAAAATGTCGCTTTAATCACCTTTGATTCTTTGACTGATGCTGCAAACTCTGTTGCTGGTTTCATCAGTAATGGTCTTCAATTGAACGCTATTGAATTATTAGACGACTCTTTAATTAAATATGTTAACTACTCAAACCAAACTGAAACTAAGTACGACGAAAAGGCAACTTTATTATTAAAGATTGGTGGTTTCTCTGAAGACGCTGCATCATTTACCACCAAATCCGTCAAGGATATTGTCAACAAGAACAACGCGAAGACTTTCAAATTTGCATCCAGTGAAGAAGAAAAATTCCAACTCTGGAATGCAAGAAAGGTCGCATTGTGGTCAATTATTCAATATGGTAGAGAAAACGTCGATAAAGACATTCAAGTTTGGTCAACAGACGTCGCTGTTCCAACATCCAAATTTGTCACCTGTATTGAAGATACCAAGGAAGAACTTTCTAATTCTGGTTTAGTCACCTCCGTGTTTGGTCATGCTGGTGATGGTAACTACCACACTGTTATCTTGTTCAGAGAAGAACAACGTCAACTTGCATTGAAATTAGTCAAGAACATGGTTGATCGTGCCTTAGCTGCTGATGGTACCGTGAGTGGTGAACATGGTATTGGTGTTGGTAAGAAAGATTTCTTACTTGAAGAAGTTGGACAAGATACTGTTGACTTGATGAGAAAGATCAAATTCGCAATTGATCCACACAAGATTCTTAATCCTGATAAAGTCTTTGCAATTGATCCTGTAAATGATAGAACTATTTAGACTTTCGAATTATAGAAGTAACGAAAAACGAACAATATTTATAGAATGTTTAAACAAAAATGTAACTAATATGCTCAACACACAAACCAGGATAAGAGTGGCCTTTTATTGCAATGGAGATGAGATATCCCACACCTTTTCACCCCCATCATCGGTTATCGGAGATGGAAACGGTTTGGGTTTAAGCGATCGATCCCTCGAGACTCGAGATCTCATCCAGTCCGGAAAAATTTATCTGAAGCCAGCCACTCAGGACGCCCGCGGGCGACCGGCAGGTCACGTGCAATTGCGAATATTCCCCTTCAAATTGCACCCTCGCACAGAACAAAGGACCCGCTAGGCTTGCAAATTCCACTTTAAAAACTTTCACTCCGTGTTACCGTTCATCCCCAGCGAGCGATTGCCAGGGAACCGGATAAATTTATTGTGCTACCAGGGGTCTACCCGTCATCGCTAGCTTTCTGCTGCCACATCTTCTGACATCTTTGGCATTTCTTTTTCATTTGACGTTTCAATAAATCCATTTGTCCAATTTTGACACACTTTAACGTCAAATTTGACACCCAAAAGCGATGGGAACAAGATTTGTTAGCGCTAATTCAGAATTTCATGTAAATTTTGTCAAGAATAAGTTAAAAATTTTTACAAATCAGGTATAAAAGACCGGTATCTCTGTGTGGCTTGCACGTACTTTTCAAAGCCACGCAATGGGTGCCCAGTTTCCCTTACTTAAATCTTTAGCGCGTACTGTGGACTTACTACCGATAATATGAGCCATATGTAGACGACTCGGCGGATAAAAAAATATTGGAAAAGGAGTTTAGAATTCATGGGTAACGAAACATGGAGTTAACAATGTAAATTAATTCATATTGTTTCTACAGAGTCTGCCACACTTTCAGTTTAACGACTCTCATGACTGAATAATCTTGTCGACGATTCATATATCGTTGAATCTGAACTTTTGTATAAATAGACCTTCACCCCCATCATCACTTGAGGATTTTCGACGTTGGATTGTAAACCGTTTCTTTTCTTTTTCATTTATTTCAGCAAACAACCACGAAAACTCAATATCATGTCTACTACTGAAAACACACCAAGTGGTGTTTCTTCAATTGAAAAGAACGATGACATTCACGTTCAAAATACAGTTTCAACTACTACACCAAAACATATCTCATCTCGTGATGCCGATGTTACTTTATCATTCATGAGAAAGTACGACTCTGAAGTCCCAGAAATCACACCAGAAGAAGAAAAAAAACTTTCCAAAAAGGTTGTCACCATTGTCCTATTTTTAACTGCAATGACTAACTTGTTACTTTACTCTGATAAGGCTACTTTATCATACGCTTCTATGTTTGAACTTTGGGATGATACCGGATTAGACCAAAACAAATATAACAACTCTTCAACTTTGTTCTATGTTGGTTACATTGTTGGTCAAGCTAACTTATACTTAGTCCAAAAATTGCCAATTGGTAGATTAATGACAGCCATTGCATTTTTATGGACCGTTATCATCTTCTTACATTGTGCTGCTTATAACTACCAAGGCATTTACGCTTTAAGATTCTTCTTAGGTTTCGTTGAATCCGTCGCAATTCCAATCTTAAACACCACCATGGCTCAATTCTTAACTCAAAATGAAAAGGCAGCAACTGCACCATTATTCTATTCTACTTGTCTTGGTGTCACTATTCCAGTCGGTTTCATTGCTTACGGTATTCTTCACGCTAAGTCCAGTGTTCCAATCTGGAAGTTATTCTTCATCATCATTGGTGGTTGTACTTTTGTTTGGACTATTGTTATTTTCTTCCTCTATCCCAACAACCCAACTGATGCTGTATTCTTATCTGAAAAAGAAAAGGTCTGGGTTATCAGAAGAGTCCAAAACACTACTGGTGCATCTATTGAACAAAAGGTTTTCAAGAAGGCTCAAGCAATTGAAGCTTTAAGAGATCCAATTTCGTGGTTATTCTTTTTTTTCTTCCTTTTACAACAATTAGCAAACAACTTACCATACCAACAAAACTTACTTTTCGAGGGTATCGGTGATATCAATGATTTAGATTCCACTTTAGTCTCTGTTGCTTCTGGTGGTTTTGCTGCTGCTTGTTGTTTCATTGCAACTACTTTTTTATTCTTCAAGCCAAACTATACCGGTTTCTCTGTTGTTTTCTGGACCATTCCATCATTTGCTGCTTCTATTGCTGTCGTTACCATTCCATGGGACAAAAAGATTGCTTTACTTGCAATGTTATGTTTAGCTTCTCCACTTTTTGGTATTCCATGGATCCTAATGTTCTCATGGAACTCTACCTCTTGTTCCGGTTACACTAAAAAGTTAACTAGAAATGCAATGATCATGGTTGCTTATGGTATTGCTAACATTATTTCCCCACAATTATGGCAATCCAAGGACGGTCCAAGATACGACCCAGCGTGGATTGTTCAAATTGTCTTATCTTTTTTCACTGCCCCATTACTTGCATTAGTCATCTGGTATATCTTAAACAAGAGAAATAATGTCAGACGTGAGCTTATTGCAAGAGAAGGTGAATCCAAGGGTTTTGTTTCTAACGGTTCTGGTGATGATGTTTCTGAAATTGAAGTCAACAATGCTGTTCTTGATTTAACCGATTTAGAAAACGAAAAGTTTATCTACCCATTATAAGTTCTTACAAAGGAATTAAACAAACCAATACCCACATGTACTATATATATATATCCAAAGGGGCTGCTTAGTATATCGCACCACTGGACTGAGTTTTATACTAGCTTTATATTTTCTACTTTCTAATTTTGCAATATTTATTTTAATTTTAATTTAATTAATGACCCAAAAAATAGTTTTAAAAGTTACAGTAATTAAAGTTGTATGTAAAATATTTAAAGGAAACACAGTACAAAATTTCTATAGAGAAAATGTATAAAGATTTTGTTTATAAACACTGGAGAAAAAGAGAAATATAATTAAAAGGGAAAAAGATTAAAGAAATAAAATTAACGTGAAGTAATAAATATGATATCGAACAAAAGCATCAACACTTTTAAATTCTGTATCTGAATTCTGGATTTTGGAAATCGGTTAAATCTGCGAATTCTAAATTTTCTGGAATAACATATTTATCACCTTCTTCAGCTCTCTTCTTATCTCTTCTCTTGTTTTCCCAGATGTTGTAACCGGTTAAGAGACACATGAAGAAGATAGCTGCACAATAACAACCAACCATACCGGCCTTTGCAGGGCTATAGTCTGGAGCATCAGTAGATCTGAAAGTTTGTGGACCAATAACGTTACCAGCAGAATAACCCATTAAAGTAATAGCGTTAGTAAGCAACTTCTTGGTGTGTCCAGCAGTATTAGAAGTAACACAAGATGTAATTAAAATAATACCAATTGGAGAAATACCAATGAACCAATAACCGACTAATTCAGCGTTAGTGTTAACAGAGAAGGCCAAAAGACATGTCATGACTAAGACAACAATCATATAACCGATTGCAAGTGCCATTCTAGACTTGACGAAAAGACCAAAGGCTGGTAAGATAACTAAACCACATAATTCGAAAGCACCAACGGGCATCTTCATTAATAATGACTTAAGAGTAGAATAACCAAAAGACTTTAAGATTAATGTACCGAAACCAGAAATACCACCATTTGGAATTGCAACAGATAAAGAAAGGAATAAGTAAAGGTAAGATCTTGGATCCATACAAACTTCCTTTGCTTGTTCCCACTTGAACTTCTTGTTACCGAAACCTTGGTTGTTGTGTCTAATTCTTTCAACAACAACTTCCTTTTCACGTTCAGATAAGAACTTAGCTTCAGTTGGGTTGTTTGGAATAATCAACATAATTAAGAAACCATTGAGGATGGTCATTAAACCAATGATTAAGAATAAAATCTTGTAGCCTCTTAATGGATATGAGTCTGAATGCTTGTATAAAGCAGAAGAGATGGCAGATAAGAAAATAGTACCTAAACCGTTGAAACCGTAGAAAACACCAGTACGACCGAAATGTTCAGTATATCTGTAGTATTGATTTAAAATGATAACGTAAATTGGAGCAACAAAAGATTCGAGGAAACCAAGGAAAACACGCAAGAACATGAATGCACCGTAAGTCTTTGGAGTACAATGTAAACATTGAATTAAACCCCATATCACAATAACACCAGAGATAAACTTAATAGTTGGGACCTTTTGTAAAATAACAGCAGCGAATGGTGAACCGAACAAATAACCTAAATAGAAACCAGAGTTAGTCCATGAATACATTTGACCCTCCATTTTATAATCGGTTTCAATACCCATAATAACAGCGAAAGAAATACCAGTCTTATCCATAAATTGGTTCATGTATAAGAAACAGAAAAGTGGTAAAACGATAAGGTCCAACTTCCAACGAAGTTTTCTATCTTCTTCTGGGGAAACTTCAATACGACCGTGTTCTCTTGCAAATTCTAAAGCTTCATCTAAGTGTGCATCATCATGTGCAATATGAACAACCTTACCAGAAGGTGAAACGACAGTATCTAATGCAGCGAAGTTGTCAACAGAAGCGACGCCAACGTTGACGTCGTTCTTTTCAGCAGAGTCATTGTGATCACTGTTACTAGCAGTTGAAGACATTTTGAAATATAATAAGATTTGTACTAGATCTGTAGTAGCAGTCTTTGTTGCAGACGGAGGAGGAACAAAGAAGTAAAAAGAGAGAGTAGAGGAAAAGAAACAAGTAGAATGGAAAAGAAGAGGAGGGGACAATTGCAATTTGAAAAAAAAAAAGTGCAAATTGATTCAGTTATAAATGAAATAAATTATTATGAAGGATGACAAGAATGCAAAACTGTTGGAAAAAAGATTATGCACGAGAGGACTGATAAGAATGGAAAAGTCAGATCTGAGTGGTTCTTGGTTCTGATTGATAAAATTCCGGGAGGAGGCCTTAGGATCCGTAGCTGACTAGACAACAATAACACAGGAATGGTGCTAGATTATCGGAAATGCTGCTGATAACGGTGTATACTGCGGAAGTGGTCCCCTGTTCTCCTGGCTAACAATACAAACCACAGTGTCTCTGTGCCATGAACCCATCTCCTCGAGGACCAAACGGGAAATCGTCCACCTTTCGTTATCAGCTAAACCCGCTATCCGCCCCGCGCTGCCACAAAGCCGCAAATTTGCGGTCTATAGGTGGCTCCCTCCTCCACGCACGCCTGCGGGCGAGAGATAGCGCCCCGGTTGGCACCCCGTCGGTCAAGAGAGGCATGCCAGCCTCGAGCTATCCGATCTCTCGAATACCTCTAATCTTGACACATTACCACGATAAGCTTCCTTTATATACCCGATCATCCCCTCTTGAGCCTCGTCAGCACTCCTTTTTCTGTAAGAAACCCACCAATCTGGGCCTGAAATCAACCCATTTTCATCACAAAACATCCCCAAAACAAACAACAAACATGGGTCAATCAATCTCCACCGAAAAGTGTGTTCCATACACTTTAGAAACCCCTAAAAACGGTAAATTGACAGGTTTCACCTTTGAAGATCCTGCAACAGGTAAACCATCAGTTCACAGATTCAGTAAGGTTCCATATGCTTACGCATGTCAAAAGGAAACAAGATTCACTCTTCCAAAACCATTACCCGAAGATTTCGATTATACTGGCGACTACAAGGAATATGGTTTAAAATGTCCTCAACCATCTGTTCCAAACAAACATTTCAGATACGTCAAGTCTGCAAGTGAAGAAATCATCCAATACTCAAACATCTTTGTTCCAGCATCCGACAAGTACAAGCCAGCAACAGGTTGGCCTGTTTTCATCTACATTCACGGAGGTTGGCTACAATATAATACTCCAAACACTGATAACTTCAATGCCGTCGAATTGTACAGTGATGATGAATTCCGTGAAAAATGCATCTTGGTCATTCCAGGTTACAGATTGAACATGTTTGGTTTCCTTTCTGGTAAAGAACTCCTCGAAGAAGATCCAAAGAGTTCTAACTTCGGTTTTTGGGATCAAAGAACAGCAATTGAATGGACCTATGCTAACATTTCTAAGTTCGGTGGTAATCCTGAAAAGATTACAGTTGGTGGTATCTCTGCTGGTTCATACTCCACCTTCTTCCAATTAGCTTATGAATTATATCACCCAGAAGTTCAACAAATTATTAAGCAATGTTGTTTCTTCTCCAACTTAGTCTATATTCAACCAAAGACAATCGAAGAATCTCAAGATCAATTCGATGAAATCATGGACAAGTTGAAGATCGAAAAATCCTTAACTGGTGCTGAAAAATTACAAAAGTTGAGAGAATTAGACACCGATTTTATTGAAGAATTCATCCCAACTTTAACATTACACACATTCAGAGCTGTTACTGATGATTACTTCATCTCTTCTCAAATCATGAAAGACTTAGATTCTGGTAAATTCTCTATCATGATGAAGGAAAAGAACTTGAGAATCTTGAACGGTGAAGTCGATAACGAATTAATCAAATATTCCTTATTAAACACTCCAACAACCGTTGAAGAATTGCCAATCCAAGTCGAAAACTACTATCCAAGAACAGTGGTTCCAACTTTATTAGACTTATACGATGCTAATGCAAAGGATTTTGAAGGTTTAACTGGCGATGAATTAAAGGAAGCTTTGAGAATCAAATATGGTGCCATTGTCAGTGATGGTCAAGTTTATGCATCTGCTAGAGGTTTAATCAACAAGTTAATTGAAAATGATTTCCCATCAAAGGATATCTTTCGTTATAGAATCAGTTACAGAGCTAAATGGTTGGATGAACATTTAGAAAAAGAATGGAAAGTTCCTCACGCTGGTGACTTTACTATTTGGTTCTACAATTTACGTAAAGGTTACACCGAAGAAGAAAAGATTCATGTTCACAATTGGCTTGTTCCATACATGAAGTTCTTAAACTTCGACGAAACCATTGATGAATGGCCAACTTCTGATCCAAAGAAGATAAGACTTTTCAAGACAGATGGTACCGAAGAATACATCGTCGATGAAGACTGGGATTGGGGTGTTAAGGTGGCAAACGCTGTTTACACCACTCAAGTCAAGGCTTTATATTAGTGTAGTTTATAAACATTCAAACATTCTTTCTAATTAATCTTACAGATTCCATTTGGTAACAGTTAGAGTAATTCTTAATTTTTCTGATAAGAATAGCCGAACAAATATCTCAATGGTTAGATAATACGATAAGATCACACCTCAATTATCAGGGGCGGACTTTGCGATATTCTAAGATAGGGCCTAACACTAAAGTCTATTGTAATATTCAAATTCTAGCCATTATCTATGATCTTTATCACGGGGATCATGAAACTATATTCTTGCAAGAGCAGCAAATAAAATCCTCAAAGGTGGGTCAAAAAGAGGCCTAACGCTCAACAAACTAACGATTCTCCGAACCTGTCAACCGATGAATCGCATCACGCATCGTCTCAGATCTGATCCGCGGCGATATACTTCCGCAATGTGATTGGCGGATACTGTGGCAGATAAATCGATGATTTATTCGTGGCTGTAAATGCCATGGTTCATTTGACACTTGACACATGCACACGCCCACACACAACCCATCTCTCCCGCTTTTAACCTTGTCTGCCTGAAACCGATTATAATAGAGGGTTGGTGGCTGGTGGACGATAACGACGATAAAATTCAAAAATAGCGTATAACTCCCTCGAATTGCTTAAAAGGAGTGATATCGCCACATGGCTGTAGCATATTCTGGCGATTTTAAGAACCTGCTTAATTTTGCTTCTCTGGGCCGTCGATGTCAAATTAGCAAGGCTATATAGCGGATAGCAATCTGTTTTAGGAAATTAGATAACATTGCGTTACACGAGTCTATTTGGTAGTTGTATTTGAAGCCATTCTAAAACATTATTCGCAGATATTATTCTGATTAGAAACATCCTAATAAGTTGATAAGTGAATTACTTATCGTGCCATTCAAACAATATATGTAAATTGTACGCAATCACAGATGCTAAGCAACCCATTGGCATTAATCTTTCCTATTCACGTGCACACAGCGCCAATTGGTTCTTTGTAGATTGCTACTATACAGTATTGTTGCTATATTAACATTAAAAGATATATTCTTTCACCCACTAAAGAGGTTAAGCGGTTTTAATAATACCTTGTTGAAATAAAAATCTTTAGACAGTAAACTATAAAAAAATACAGGAAGTATTGGCTGCACTTCTTTCTATTAACAAAATAATCTAAGAGAGTGCACCTGGTCACTATACTTCTAAATATTAACCTAAAACTTACATTTGTTTTGGTATTCCTTAACCAATTCAACAGCCTTTGCAGCAGCACCCCAACTGGATTGGAAACCACCAGCACCAAACCCATAAACATGAACAATGTTACCTCTTCTTTCAATACGGTAGCCACCTTTTCTGAATGGTCTATAACCAAATTGTGTTCTGATAATCTTGATGTTTTCCCAGTTGTGTTGACCAAGGTACTTCTTACATCTAGAAAGCAATCTATGCATGAATGTTGGATCAATAGCCTTAGTGTCATTGTTGACTTGGAAAACACCACCCATGATCAACTCGCCTTCTCGTCTAGGCATAAAGTATAACTTTTCTTCAGGATTTTCAGGATCATAAATATCAACAACAGATAATGTCTTCATACCGGTAGTATTTTCAGCAACAAAGACAACACCACGAACTGGATATAACTTTTTCTTTTCTTCTGGCTCAATGTCCAACAAATCTTTTGCAAGAAGACCAGTACAGTTGATGATCATTTCTGCTCTGCCATGTTGATGGTAAGCGTATGCTTCAGATAAGCTCTTAACTGTTGCTCTACGCATAGAGAATCTTGAAGTTAGAGTTTCGACACCACCACTCATTTTCCACATTTCATTGATCAAGTAAGTCATATAATAACCGGTTCTGATAACCATACCATTATATTCATAAGCATACGCAAATAGACTAGTATCATATTCACTTGGACTTAACTCTCTAAAGCCAACAATTTTTCTCATATCACCATATGCAAACCATGGAAGAACCTTGACACCCTTGTGCACATCTCTGAATTTGTTGATTGGGATGTATGTGATATCCTTACGTGCAGTAACATCTGCTTGTGGCACGTTCTTGATGAGTTCTTGGAATTTCAAGTAACTCTTTCTGTCAATTTGTTGAGTGAACTTATCATCCATTTCAGCAAATGAACACCAGTTTGCACCTGCAATAGGTGAAGTATAAGGAGCTGCAAACTCAAAGTCTGTTGGGAATTGTTGTGCAATTATGGTAACTTGATTTGATTCATCTTTGAGTAATTCATGAGCAACGGTTAAACCGATAATACCTGCACCGACGACGACGATTTTAGTCATTTTTTCTTGTTATTTGGAATGTGTTTGTCCCTAAATGTTTTTTCTTCTTCCAACATCCACGATCCAAACTAAACTAATGTAGGAATCAGCTGTGCCTTTAAGTAGCTGATCAAAATATCAAAATAAGATAAACTCACAGCCTTTAAAACCGCATCGAAGTGAAATTCTTATCACGGAACGGAATTTTCCATCGTTTTATTGTTCTCGAGCTCGGCTAACCGTGGGAAATAGCGGTTAAACCAGGAGCTTAGGATCATTCCACATTCTTCCTCTCATGACACAGCATCATCATCAAAGTCTATCTTGGAACTTCACACTCCGATTCGTTATGTATAATGTTATTGTACACACCTCACGCTTATACAGTCCTGGGTTAAACCCGCACTTTCTGTCGTATGATATTATATCATTATCTCCACATACCAGTTTGGTACATATTCCCTAATGTTGATCAAGAAATTCAAATAACATCAGACATCAGCCTATCGATGCACCAATGACTTCTACTAGTAAGAAAATATGCTCGTTAAATGTTTAAAAAAAAGATATAACAATGTACACATAATTGTTAAAAAGTATATATGAACCCCAAATATCAGTCATCACCAAACCAGAACTTTGAACCTTCATCAAGGAATGCATATGCATCATAGTAGTCATCATTACCAAAGTCTTTGGAATTTTCCAACCCCGTTCCAATATAATTATCATAATTGTTCAAGCCCTTATTGAACTTTTGGTTAAGTTCATCGTCGTCGTAAACGTTTTCATCCAGTGGAGTTTCCATACTCAGATCATAATCTTCTTGTTTTACTGAAATTTTTTCAGAACTGCTAGAACTATTGACACTGCCTCTTTGATTGATAACGTCTGTCATCGATTTCACATCAGATGCACCCTCATCAGAAGTAGCGGAGAATTTAGGATTGTGTTCCCAAACATAATCTCTGAATTTGATTAATCTTTCAAACCTCTCTACTTTAGTTGGATGCCAAAACTCAGTTAAGAATCTTAATGTTTTAATCGAAACATCGATCAAATTTAATCTTAAATCACCGGTTGTATAATTCAAATTGACACATTTATCAGTAGTATATTCCAGTTCTTTATCCAATGTTGAAAAGTTCACCTGTTGTGTTGGGAACTTTTGTAAATGTGATATCACAATATACATGGCTTGGAAAGGGATTGCAAATCTATAGAACCAGATAGCTTCTTTCAAAACAGCCATTCCTAGTTTGACCTTGTAAACTGATTCGTTGATCAATAACATGGCCTGTAAAACCAAATCAGTTGTTAAATTTCTGTTGTAGAAATTGAATGGCTTATAACTGATTGAATACTTCAACGCACTGACTAATAACATCGACTTACGCAAACCTAATCTTGTTTCTGTCGTTAACCACTTTCTATATTTTGAATCTTTTTCATCACTTTCCAAGATTTTTTTATTAATAGAGTTAACGATTGTGATGGAGTTCAAATATAAGGTTTCAACTTCTTCAAACTGGTCGATTTCTGTTTTCTTGATTTTGTTGAATTCAAATAATAACCTATTCCAAACAAGGGTATTGCATAATCTAGCTGACAAAAATAACATGTGAATATCGTTCGATGCCAAATTGTAAATATTTTCACATTCAAAGAAATCATAATGCATATCAGGCGGGAATCCTGAATAGTAAGCAGATAAGCCATCCAAATACCAAACAAAACTATAGATAATATCTCTCATTGGTAAGTCCGTGGACTGCGTAATCAATTTTCTGTGTAAACCGAAGATCTGCACGTATTTGACCAGTGTTGTGACCTGAATTGAGATAGAATAACCATTTGCAGAACCTAGATAATAGATCAATGTTAAACCAATAATAACTGATAAGGAAGGGGTTGAGTTCGAACTTAGCATTCTCTTCAAATTCTCGATGCATTCAAAACATGAATTTCTCAAAGTGTGTGTATCTAAGTCCATCAAACGTTTATCGTCTAAACATGGGAACCTAGTTTTCTTTTTGAATGCTTTGAGAATACCAATATTAGTACAACTGCAGAAATATATTGCAAACATAACAACTAAGAAATTCTTATCTTGAAATTTCTCAGTATCTTCCCAACACTTGTTATAGTCATAAACAAATTCTTGAGCATCGACAATAGGGACAAACGGTGCAATGAATTTGAAGAAGTGATCAATTAAGAGATCTGATATTTCCTTTGTTGGTAATCTTTCCTTAATCTCCTTTAAAGAAGTTATTGGTTTCACGATTTCAGAGAAATCAAATATGGCCAATGACTTATTCTTAATACCACCATAGTTTAACACCATTGACACATTCTCTGCATGGTCATAGTAAGAGAAGAAACACGTTGGGAAGAATTTAGAATATTCACCTGTAGAATTAACAATAACTGTGAAATTTTGATTTGCAGTCTGGGGATTAATTTCCGTATTTGGCACATTTTGGAACACACTATTAGATTCTGTCAATTCAACTGCCTTATCATTAATAATACTATTATCGTTCGAAATATCCTCATCAGGTGACGCACCTACATTTTCTTGACGATCCTGGAATCTTTCATCAATTTGCTTCTTAGTGAAATATTCACACGAGACCCCGGCCTTTTCACAACGTAGACATGTAGGTTTCTTTTTATCACACTTTCTTTTACCTCTAAAACACCGCTTACAAGAATAGATCTTTCTATTTCTCACGATTTGTTCTTTTCTTTCCTGTTTTTCGAGACGTGCCGCCTTCTTGGCAGCCTTCTTAGAGGCCATGCTTTGCTCGGACATGTTCTCTGCTGTTCTCTGCTGTATCCGGGTGCCCAAGCTGGCTGTTTTGATCGTATTACGGCCGCAAATATGCAACCGTCCATTTTACTTTTTTAATCTCTCGACCGCTAAGAAAAATCCGAAATCAAAACACATCCCCCACCGCGACGATCGACGCCCCGCATTTTCGGAGAACGGGATGGAAATTGGCGGCTATTGAGACTTGACTCATCGAATCCATCACCCATCATCGAAATCGTCAGGGCGCCGGGTGCCCTTCACTTGCGCTATTACTTTCTTGTGACAGGACCCCGGGATTTCTATTTTTCGTATTACCACTTGTTGTGTTTGATATTTGTATTCCTGTTTCCCGTTTCGTGCTCTTTAGACATCAACTCTTGCTATATACATCTATCAGTATATAACGCTGTTGTAACGATATCAGGATGCTAGACAAAGATATCGAAGAAGTTGTCAGCCATGCCTCTGATGAAAAATCTGATGTTCTCATTGAAAACTCATCAGACATCATTTCAATCAAAGAAACAAAATTACCATACAAGCTAAAATGGAAAGTTGATTTTATGATTATGCCGTTTTTCATAAGCATTTACTTTTTACAATTCTTGGATAAATCACTTCTTAATTATGCTGCATTGATGGGTATAAAAAAGAACTTGCATGGTAATCAATTTGCAAATTTGGGTACAATTTTCTATGTTGGGTTTATTGCTACTGAACCACTTGCTGCGTATCTGATCCAGAAGTTACCGGTTGCTAAATATTTAGGCGTCAACATCTGTTGCTGGGGTGCAATTGTTGCATTCCATTCATGCACGAAAACATATGCGGGTTTAATGGTGGTTCGGGTGTTACTTGGTGTCTTTGAGTCATCCGTTGCATGCTGTTTGGTTATTATCATGGGTATGTGGTGGACAAAGGCAGAACAATCCCGTCGTACTTGTATTTGGTTTATGCAGATTGGTATGGCCCAAATTATAGGCTCCTTGATATCGTTTGGTTTTCAACATGTGCGTTCAACTACAGTTGAAAGTTGGCAAATCATGTTCATTTTTATGGGTATAATAACTTTCATTGTTGGTGTTTTAGTTATAATCTTCTTGCCCGATAACCCACTCACGTGCCGATTCCTTGATGAGGACGAACGAAAGATCATTATGGATCATATCAGAGTGAACAATATCGGTATGGAAAATCGTACATACAAATTCTATCAAGTTAAAGAAATGTTATGCGAGTATGAGACATGGATAATGTTTTTCATCGTTATATTTTCATTGACGGACGGTGGTGGATTGAATGTCTTTTCATCACAGATCATAGCTACATTTGGATTCTCCAACGAAATATCAGCTATCATCCAAATTCCAATGGGTTTCGTCTCTATTGTTTCCGCAATTTTATTATGTTATGTGACTAGTTTTACAGGTGAAAGGGCATTGATGTTAGCATTTGTTACAGCACCATCTATTTTAGGCGCCATTCTATTCATCGCGTTGGGCGATAGCTATAAAGTCGGAAAGTTATTCGGAGTCTATCTACTTGGATCTAACGGAGCTGTGGTGGCACAAGCCTATTCATGGAATGCGGCCAACACATCAGGCCACACAAAGAGAACAGCCAAGAATGCAATGACATTGATGGGATTCTGTATTGGTAATTTGATAGGACCGCAGTTATTCCAAGCGAAAGATTCTCCTAATTACACACCTGCAAAGATTGTCATATTGGTCTTTTTGGGCGGTGCCTTTGTTTTATCCATACTTTTACGGTTTGTGGTGGTTCACGAGAACAAACGTCGTGATAAGCTGAGAGATAGCAGAGTGGCAGAATATAATGGCGACGGACACAGGGAAGGTGACGTCCTTCTCCTTGATATCACTGATAGAGAGAACCTCAGTTTCCGATACGAATACTAAAAAATACTGTGGTGTTTCGGAGTATCCACAGTTGTGATAAGAAATCCGATTTTGGATCTGATGGAGACCAGATCTGACAGCTGATAGACGATAACTTTGTATAGACCTGTAAATAGTGATTAATTAAAATACCCCTACACTTGCACAGGATTCATCAAGTCTCCGATATGGTGCTTCCTAATGTGATATCCAGGTGGAAAGGCCCCAAGAACCCAAGAAAGCTTAACCCCCTCGAGGCAACGATGTCCCGGGCGGCCAGCGGAAAGGCGCCGGCGGGCGCGAGGCAGAGCCCGGGCCGTGTCCCAAAGAGGAAATTCGCAGGAAAAAGTTTTGAAAAGTTTTCACACCTTCCTAGCGCCACAGTTTGAGCCCTGCGCAAAACTCCGTTCAGCGATTGTCCGTGTCGAGATTCTCCCCCAATTTCACATGGCATCGCTGTGACTTCCCCATGGGCCATACAATTTTTCACCGTTACAGGATACTGCATCCACAGATTTTTCACCAAAGAACCAACCTGGAAGACTCACACATTGTTCCTGTGCCACAGATGATTACTTTCGACGTCTGAACCCCATACTAGTCTTTCTCTAGCTTTTGTACTTAAACCAGGGAGTGCCTTCTTTTTCTTTGGCTTGCTGCAGTTTCTTGGTTCTAGCTCGTACTACAGTAGAGACCATCTTTTCACAAGTCAATCTACACACACACACATACACGAGATGTCTTTATTCTTAGATCCTTTAAGGAGATTAAAGTGGGGGTTCTTACCTGTTGAAAGACACGTCGAATATAACGATGAAGACGATGTCGTTTCCAATCAAGATGAAGTTGTTGTTAACACTACTAACTCCGACAATACCAAAGACGAAGATTCATTAACTGACGATTCCAATTCTGAATCTTCTGTTCCAATCGAATACAGAAATGTCAAGGACAGAAAATGGTACAGCTTCTTCGATGAATATGAATACCGTCAAAGTAAGAAGGTCAGATCATCCCATAAATGGTACCATTGGTTCAACGAAAACGATACTCCAGCTGAAAGAAAGTTGATTTTAAAGTTGGATATCATTTTATGTTTCTATTCTATGATGGCATACTGGGTTAAATATTTAGATCAAACCAACCTTAACAATGCTTACGTTTCTGGTATGAAGGAATCTCTTGGTATGAAAGGTAACGATCTTGTTCATACTCAAGCTGTCTTCACTGTTGGAGCAATTGTTTTCCAAATCCCATTCATGTACATTCTTTACAGATCTCCAATGAACTATGTTTTACCAGCTTTGGATATTTGTTGGAGTTGTTTCACTCTAGGTGCTTACAAGTCAACAAATGTTTCCCACTTACAAGCTATGAGATTCTTCATTGGTGTTTTCGAAGCTCCATGTTATTTAGCGTACCAATATCTTTTCGGTAGTTGGTATAAGGTTGATGAAATCACCCGTCGTTCTATGATTTACTATATTGGTCAGTACCTTGGTGTTTTGACCTCTGGTTTATTACAAGCTGCCATCTTCAACTCTCTTAATGGTGTCAACGGTTTAGAAGGTTGGCGTTGGATGTTTATCATCGACGCAATCATTTCATTCGTTGTTGGTATTATCGGTTTTTACGTTATCCCAGGTACTCCACAAAAATGTTACTCTATTTTCTTAACCGATGAAGAAATCATCCTCGCAAGAAAGAGATTAAAGAAGAACAACACTTCATTCTCAACCAACATTGGTTTCTTCGATAAGAAGGTTTGGAAGAAGGTTTTAACTTCATGGCACGTCTATGTTTTATCTTTATGGAACATCTTCTGTTGGAACAACAACAACGGTACTTCTGGTGCGTACTTACTTTGGATCAAGTCATTATCAAGATACAGTACCGGTAAGGTCAATCAATTGAGTGCAGCTACTCCAGCTGTTGGTATTCTTTGGTTAATTCTCACTGGTTGTTATGCTGATTTATTCCACTCTCGTTGGCAAGCAATCATTTGGTCTCAAGTTTTAAATATCATTGGTAATGTCATTCTTTCCGTGTGGTATGTTCCAGAAGGTGCTAAATGGTTTGCATTCATGCTTCAATATACCGGTTGGGCAATGGCGCCAGTTTTATATTCTTGGATGAATGATATCTGTCGTGAAGATCCACAATATAGAGCTATTATCTTGGTCATTATGAACATCCTTGCACAAACCTCCACTGCATGGATTTCCGTTTTAGTCTGGAAGACAGTTGAAGCACCACGTTACTTAAAGGGTT
>JAJMLU010000264.1:0-26602 GCA_030569835.1 Pichia sp. NRRL Y-27261
AGATGGGGGCCTTTGCAAAGCATAGAAAAGATCCTGCTCTCCGTCTCCTCCATGATCGCCGATCCAAACCCAAACTCCCCGGCCGACGTCGATGCCGCAAAGCTCTGGAGAGAAGACACGTCTATGGATTCTACATATGCTGGAGGATCTGTTTCCGACTTCTCCAGTGTTATTTCTGACTGCACCAAAAGATTCTCGAAGTTGAATGAGAATGTGGGTAACAATATCATCAGATGTCAAAATATTAAGCATACCCACCAACACTCACACGATCTGATCAATGTGTTGGTCAACTCGAAAAAGACAGAGATTGTCGTTCCACGCACAAGTTTGAACAGTAACAAGAACGGTATCGACTACTCGGTGGTTATCCAAAGCTGGGTCCGCTTAATCAACGTGTTCTTCTCTGGCGAGATCACCAAGGAGGGAATCAACGGCTGGAGTTGTGTTTAAACACTTCACCCTAGCGTATATATATTACTACAGTGTATAATAATGTGTAATTAATTAACCTATAAAATATGATAAATGAACCCAGTATAAAATGCAAAGTGGTAACATGATCACAAAACACGGTCACTGTTGGACCCGTGGGTTGGATAATTGCCTTGTGCCTCACCTTCGTTTGGAACGATATCCCACAAGTCGCCCGTACCCGACTTCTTCTTCGCAATGTCCACGCCCTCGGACAACTTGTTAGCTTGCTGGTTGGAGAGAGTGTGGGTCAGGACATTCTTGTTCTCGTTGTGTGCTTCGTGTTCGTAGTTCAAGCCGGAGTTGTGTTCCTTACCGAGCATTTTGGCACCCTCTTCGTTAGAAACTGTGTCCATCATGTTGTTTCGTGGTTGGCCGTCCGAGTCTGGGGCAAGGCCAAACTTTTGCTCCTTGCTCTCGGTGTGCATCATTCTGTTCTCGTTGTGTTCGTCATTGTGGAACTTCTCCTTGATCTTGTTGAAAAAACCCATCTTGTTAGTAGTGTGTTTGTGTGGTTAAATAAAGAAAGGACATCACAAGGGCGGCGAAATTGAAATTGAAGATGGGATCATGTGGCTGGGAAAGGTGGAATTCAGGCCCTTTTTATGCAAAACGGGGGATGTGACCGGAGTGGTCAGACAGTGTCGATCACTGTAACTATCCCACGTCAGTAGTCAGTAGTCCGGACCTGGTGATGTCGGTCTCTGCCAGGCGAATAACTCCGGGCCGGGTGGCGCGTGCGTGGCCGTGGACGTTCCGATTGGCCTGGCGGGCGGTGGCGCGGGTGGCGCGGGTGGCGGGTGTGGTTTGGGTGGAGATTGCAGATTTCAGATTTCAGATAGTGCTGGAGATAGAGATAGAGTCATGCACTGGGTGGTGTTCGGTTTGTGGTAGACACACCGTCGGTACACCTCCTCCCCACACACAATGGCCACTAAGAACACATACAAGCTGGTGCTGGAGCCACTCACAGCTGCCACCAAGGCCACCGCAGATGCAGTCCCTATCAAAGGTATCATATTTGACATGGACGGTACGTTGACGAAACCACAGACCTGGATGTTTGGCGAAATGCGTAGTCAGCTCCAAGTCCCACCCGGTGTCGACATCCTCGACCATCTCCACGCCATGCCTACCCAGGAAGAGAGAGACGCCGCAGAGGGCAAACTCAGAGCCATCGAGGAAAAGGCAATGAGAGAACAAGAACCAACAGTTGGATTGAAAAACATGTTTACTAAATTAAACGAATTCAATGTGCATTCTTCGATCTGTACGAGAAATGTCCCGAAACCAGTGACACAATTCTGCCAGAAGTTCTTAAACTGCGATCCGTTCGATATGCACGAAGATTCAGAAAATCTGATTTCAGGTCCTGTCGTTACCAGAGAATTCAAACCTCCAAAGCCGTCTCCAAAGCCACTAATGCACATCATCGACTCATGGGGAGTCTCTCCAAGTGAAGTCATCATGGTCGGTGACTCGAACGATGACATGGAAGCGGGTCTCGCTGCTGGTTGTGCAGTCGTCCTTTTGAGACACGACGATAACGAACATGTCGAACAACACTTTACTTCAGAAAGCAAATTAGACGCCGCAGTTACAGATTTAGATAAACTGTTGGTATTATTACAAGACGGTCTCGTCGTGAAACCAAGACCATTATAAAAGAGTTATTTATTTAGAAATGTGTAAATTTGAAAACAAAGTATCTAACGAACGATAAAATCACCAGATTTAGTAGTGTACTTGACACCCTTGAATGGTTTCACCTTTGAACCACCGGATACAACCTTGATCCCTTGCACTTTGATGCCACTTGGAACACTACCGTGGTGTTTGTAGTGGACACGCAAGAACCGTGGTGAGATTTGGGTTTTCTTCTTTCTTTTAGAGTCGATTTCTTCATTATGTTCAACATCCTTGTCATCTGTATCGATGCATCCTCTTAATGTGAACACACCGCCAACAACAACATCAGAGTCCAACTTCCATTCATAACTACCGTTGACGGACCGAGTAATAGTACCTGTACTACTACGTAAAACCTTCAGATCGTATGTCGTGCCGCCATTTTCTCCATTTTGTCCATTAGATTGATTGGCTCCGTATCCGCCAGCACCGCTCTGTTCGACAAGTGAATTTTTCGAATTGGTTTTAGCTGATGTTGGAACTGCCGCTGTTTCCTTGTTCGTGTCGTCGTTGTTGATGTCTAAACATGTGCTTGTAGGCAAGAACAATTCAATCACCAAGTCTTCAATACTCGACTGTGCATTGTCTTTACCTGGGGCAGAAGTCGTGCCGAACCCTGCATTCAACCCACAGCCAGTATTCACGACAACTTCGAATTCGTTCATGTGGACACCCAATCCAGAATGCAACTCCACGTTGATCAAACCGCAGAACTTATTCAAGTCCAAATCCCCATTTGCGTTTTCTTCGTTCAATTCAAGTAAATCGATGTTGTACTTCAGCAGTTTGCATTTTTCATTTGGCGGAACGAGCTGGACGATTTTCGAACTTGAGTCTTTCCACATCCTTTTATTGATGGCTTTATGAAGGGATGGATAACAGTCGTCGAGGGAGATTTTCGAGGAGAATGAATTGAGTGGGTTGGAAAGCTGGATCTCAACTGTTGGATCGCCGACGAGAGACGTCGTCAGATCCATATGACCATGGATGTTTGCTTTGATGAACGACACCTCGTTCTTGTTATATGTGGTTGTGTTGTTTTGGAATGCAGAATAGTTTGAATATTTCTTTGAATGCTTGGATCTGTGGAGTTTAGGCTGGACGATCAAATCGATTGTTTCGAATAAATCCACAAAGATCTCATTTTGTGCGGTCTTGACATTGGCGCTTCTCCACGGAGTTTTGTTTCCTGACCTCTCTAATATCGTCGAATATGTGAAGCTTCCTGGCTGAGCCGCTGTGGAGGTTGGTAATTGGATGTCTCTGATGTTGGAGATGGATCCGCTCTTGATGTTGGATATAGAGGACACGGCGGTGTTTTGGATTTGCTTGGCGGACGAGACAATCTTGTCTATCACGCTGTCATTTGGTAACAACTCACGTAATTGGTTCATGTCTGAAATGAAAGGGACGGACGCGTCTAATAGTTCTTGGAGTAGCATGACGATACGGTGTGAGTTCAATTGGATCTTGTGTGGGGAGAGGGAGACCGTTTGCAACATCATCTTGATTGCTTGAGAGAATACGTCTAAGAAATAGATGTATTGTAGAGGGTTTGGGGAATTGGCAACCGTAGAGACGACGGATGGAGTTGTAGTTTCAGTCACTGTCTTCTGCTCTGCTTCTTCGGCCGGTGTGGTTTCATCTGCTGATTGCTCTTCCTCGGATTCTTCACTTTCTTCATCGTCCGAAAGAGAGTTGTATTCGGCACGGAGATGACCGTTGGAGGCGTCGGCCGCAAGAGTGGCAGGCACGGCATCGTCTTCTTCTTCTTCTTCCGATTCTTCATCGTCTTCACTACCGTCGTCTTCTTCGTCATCGGAGACGACTTCTAGGAATTCCTGTGGTGCAGATCCGAGAGTCAGGAAGTATAGGCCGTCGATTTTGCACCAAGACACTATCCAGTCTGAATCTAGCTTCAAGACGGGATCTAGAACGACGTAATTGTCGGAGGTCGGACTGCTGCCGGACGCCACGCCATTGAAGGCGTCCACGGAGTCGAAGATGTAGTCGATGGAGAGACTTCCGTTGCCGCCGTTGCTGGATGTGGATGTAGCATTGTAGCCCGACTTGGAGAGCAGTTCTCTCTTTGTGATGAGCAGCTGGTTGCGGATGTAGTCGAACGAGGGCACGTCCGGACGGATCTTGTGGTGCAGGACGGGGAACTGCGAGCTGTCGAGGATGTAGATGGCGTCGATGAAGCCCATGGTGTGTTTCCTGCTGTGTGGGAGTGTGGAGAGGGAGTGGTGGTGGTGGAAAAGGGGGGCCAAAGTGTACTTTTCAGCTGAGCATTTGACCAGACAGACGTCTCAGGCGTATATGAACGGCCCCTCGTTCCTCCTCGCCCCGCTGCTGGTGCAGGGATGTGCCGCCCGATTAATCGCGCGCCCGCCCGCCACCCGCCACCGCAGCAGCCAATTTCTGGGAAAAGGGCAAACTTTTCACACCGGAGCGCTGGGATATAAAGGCGCCCATCCCCCGTCTTTGTTCCACTGGGAAAAGAGGAGAGCTCGCGGAGAGGCCACTCTGGCGCTGTTGGCTCTGTACACACACCACACGGCACACCCGCGACAGAGCCCCTGCAACATCCTCAACATGTCTCGTTTGGACAGATTGGTCACCATCCTAGAGACAGGCTCCACGCCCTTCGTCAGAAACACCGCTGCCGACCAGCTCGCAGACCTCGCCAAACAGCACCCACACGACATCCTCAACCTCATCTCCAGGGTCTACCCCTTCCTCTTCCACAAGAAATGGGAGACCAGAATCTCCGCCGCCAAGGCCTTCGGTGGTATCGTCTCCCACATCACACAATGGGATCCGAACGCCGAAGACGACAAGATAGTGGATGACAACACCAACGAAGAATCATCGTCAGAAATACAGGTGCGAGAGTCGGAGCCGCAAATAGACCCGTCCGATAAGGGATCCCTCGAATACGAAAAGATCAAGAAGGAAGAAGACGAGGACTACGAAGAAAAGCTCAAGAAGTTATTAGACGAAGACGAGTACGAATCAATGCTCGTGTCTTTCAAGGACTGGAACCTCTCCGAAGTGCTCTTATCCGGCTGCACACTCCTATCCACATCCGACGACACATATGACGTGTTCAAATCCCTGTCGAACAACACATACTTGGATTCATCCACCAAGATCAAGATGGAAAATTTCACAAAGAAGATCGGTTTCATAGACATCAAGGAGGAAGAATTGAAGAGTAGCCAGATCAAGAAGGAGAACCAAGAACAAACGATCAAAACCGAGTCCGAAAACGACCAGTCGAATAAATCCCCTAAACTATCCGCCAGAATGCGTGCATTGGCTAAGAGAAAGGCGAAATTGGGAAATTCAAAACAACAACTGCCAACAGATATATCCCAGAGTTCCATTTCGAATCAACTATCAAAGGATAACTCCGACTTGCTCTCGTCATCTGCTCCAAACTCAGCATCTTCAGAAATAGACATCACATCTCAACAGAACGGCACCAAACTAGTCATCGAAAACAAACCATTACAAGAAACAGTTTCGTCCTTTGCTAAATTCGCAGATCACATTTGGATCCTACAAGGTGTCTATGAGCTATTGATCAAGTCACTATTCTCTCCAAACTGGGAAATCCGTCATGGTGCAACTTTAGGTTTACGTGAAATCATGAAATTCAAATCTCAAGCTTATTCCGTCGGTCGTGTTTCTGGGAAATCAAAGGAAACTAACGATATGAGAAACTCGAAATCTTTAGAAGATTTGGTCATTCGTATATTGGCAGTGCTTTCCATGGATAGATTCGGAGATTATATTTCAGATACTGTCGTTGCCCCAGTCCGAGAAAACTCAGCCCAAGTGCTAGCTGCCGTCCTTCGTTGGATCGATGATGCTGCCGTCAATCAATTATTTGTTTCTTTATGTCAAATGGTTAAACAAGAAGCCATTCCAAAATCATGCTGGGAGGCCAAACATGGTGGTTTATTAGGTTTACGTTACTTTGTGTCGATCAAACCCGAATTAATCTTAAATGATTCAAATATGTTGCTAGAAACGACAAATATCGTCATCAGTTGTCTACACAAAAATCCAGACGATCTCGATCGTGATGACGACGTTCAAACCGTTGCTGCAGGAATACTATTACCAATCGCTTCACAATTCGTCACGTTGGATAAAGAATTAGTTAAGGAATTATTAATTGTCCTTTGGGGTTGTTTAGTTGATTTGAAAGATGATTTAGCTGCTGCAACAGGTTCGGTTATGGATTTATTAGGTTGCCTGTGTAATGAACAACCAGTCTTCCAAATCTTACGTGAAATGTCAACCGATAAGAACGACGATTGGAACTTTGCTAAACTCGTCCCAAGATTATACCCATTCTTACGTCATAGTTTAACAGGTGTTAGAAAATCCGTTTTGAAAACTTTACTCTCCTTCATCAATATTCCAGATCTATCAATGCACAGTTGGATCGATGGCCATATCATCCGTTTAATCTTCCAGAACCTATTAGTTGAAAGAAACGAAGAAGTTTTGGAATTGTCCTCAACTGTTTATAACGAATTGATCAATTATCTCGTCAAGGAAAAGAAACCAATCGATGATATTCTCGAAAAACACATTGCACCATTATTAGATTTGATGATGACTCCAATCGGATTACCAAGATTTAACTATTCCATGAATCCAAAGAATATCATGCGTCCATCTGGCCATTGCATGTCATTATCAGATATCCATCTCACAGGTATCAACTACAAGAAGAATCTTTCAGATATGTCTCATTCCAACAATCACAGTCAAAACAACCAAAAGGATGAACGTAAAAAGAAGAGAAAACAAAGTGCATCAGATATCAACAACGATGAATCCAACAATAACAACAGCAATAACAACAACAACACAGAGAACAATTCTTTTGGTATTCCCGAATCAGCTTATGATCTCCATGTCAACATCGATGCTCCAATCATCAACTGTGATGTCACCCTTGTTCCAATTGAAACCATTTATAATACACGTCTATTAGCATCTCGTGCAATGGGTAGAACACTTTCCAAGTTTTCCGATGATGAAGGCATCTTGAAGATTTTCGCATATTTGAAGAGAAAATTGCAGAATAATTTCATCACCGCTAGACTCATATCATCTTGGGTTGTCAGTGAATTCTTTTCATGTATCATCAACGAAGGTAAGATGGGTTCTGTCGATTATGTCAAGGTCTCCGAATCGATTTCGTCTGGGTTATTAGAAATCTTAACACTTCCAACTACATCCTTACCATTCTTCAGAGAAATCGTTCCATTGTTACGTTCAACCAGATCCCATTCCAGTTACTTGATCACATTATTCAGAGAACAAGCACATCTTTCCTCTTCAAAATTGAAAACTTTGGCGGTCTTGGTCACTGGTGAACCGGAAGCTGGTCCTGGTGCATTTTCACTTTCCGATGCCAAGGACTTGATCAATAATTGGTATCCAAGTGTTTACAAATCTCTCAGTGCAGCAATCAGAATTTCATCGAGTAAGTCATTAGAAGGTGCTTTGGATAGAGTCAAGACGAGTATCATTGAAGTCGAAGATGAATACGACAATAGATTGAATGCGGTCAATGCATCTGTTGCCGGTGCGTACATTTACTCCATTGTTTTCGAAGGTGAGGGTAAATTACCAACAAAGTTGAATCCTGTCATTCGGTCCTTGATGGATGGTATTAAGTTAACCAACAGTTCGTTGATCCAAAGATACGTTTCTAAAGATGTCGCATACTTGGTCAGTCAATTGATCAATGAAGGTAGAAGCCCGATTGCTGAAAAGATCGTTAAGAACTTGTGTGGTTTCTTATGTGTTGATCCTGCTGAAGTTCCTGAATTCTCTCCAAATAAGAACTATGACGGTATTCTCAGTTTGACTAGAGAGGGTAGAGATGCGAATGTGTTGGATGAAACTCCAGAAGATGCAAAGAGTGTCAAGAAACCGGTTGATTTCGAAATCAAGGGTGCAATCGTGAAGAGAAGAGGTGGTATCGTTACACTTGATGCGATTGTCAAATTGTTCGGTATTGACTTGTTCAATAAGTTACCAAAGTTGAAATCTATGATGTTTGATCCATTGAATGTTTTGAATAAGGATGTTAAGGATATCAACGATAAAGACGGCCAAGGTGTTATCGACGCTTTCGAATTAATCAAGACGATCTTCCCATGGATTGATGTCAAGTTGAGAGATGAATTGTTATCCAATATCAATGTTATCGTTCAAGGTATAAGTTCGCAAGAATCCGTCTTCCGTTATTCCTCATCCAAGTGTTTTGCAAGTCTGGTGGATACCTGTCCAAACATCGGGTTCCAGTTATTAGTCGAAAAGATCATTCCAATGTTAAACAATCCACACGAGATCAATCAAAGACAGGGTGCTATTGAAAGTATCTATCATATTGTCCAAATCATGGATTCGTCTATCTTGCCCTACATTGTCTTTTTGATTGTTCCTGTTCTTGGTCGTATGAGTGATTCGAATAAAGATGTCAGATTGATCGCTACCGCTACATTTGCACAGATCATCAAATTGGTTCCACTTGAATCCGGTATCCCAGATCCCGTTGATATGCCTGAGAGTCTATTAGAAGGTAGACAAAAGGAACGTGAGTTCTTGAGTCAAATGATGGATCCATCCAAGATTGAATCGTTTGATATGCCGGTCAGTATCAAGGCGACGTTAAGAAAGTATCAGCAAGAAGGTGTGAACTGGTTGTATTTCTTGAACAAGTACCATTTGCATGGTATTTTGTGTGATGATATGGGTCTTGGTAAGACGTTGCAAACCATCTGTATGGTTGCCAGTGATCATTATATGAGAGCCGAGAAGTATGCTAAGGATAAATCCATCGAGAACAGAAAGTTGCCATCGTTGATTGTCTGTCCGCCATCGTTGACTGGTCATTGGGAACAAGAATTCCAACAGTATGCGCCATTTATGAAGGTTTTGGTTTATGCTGGTCCACCATCTGCTAGATCGCAATTGAAATCAGAAATCGAAAACGGAATCAAGGATGATATTGATATCATTGTCACTTCGTATGATATTGTTCGTAATGATGTTGAGTTTGTTACTAAGTTTGATTATAACTATTGTGTTTTAGATGAAGGTCATATTATCAAGAATGCTAAATCTGTTTTATCCAAATGTGTGAAAGAAATCAAGGCTGAACATCGATTGTTATTATCTGGTACGCCGATTCAAAACAATGTTGTTGAATTGTGGAGTTTGTTTGATTTCTTGCTGCCTGGGTTCTTGGGCACATATAAGCAATTCGATACGAAATTTGCTAAGCCGATTGCATTATCCAGAAGAAATAAGGGTAAGAAGGAACAAGAACGTGGGGCTTTGGTGTTAGAAAGTTTGCATAAACAAGTTTTGCCATTCATGTTACGTCGGTTGAAGGAAGATGTTTTGGCTGATTTACCACCAAAGATTATTCAAGATTACTATTGTAATTTATCCAATCTTCAAAAACAATTGTATCGTGATTTCATCAACAAGCAGAAGAAGAGTATTGTCAAGGATATTGAAGAGACTGCGAATGATGGTGGTATGGATGATGATGAGAACAAGAATGCTAAGCAGCATGTTTTCCAAGTGTTACAATATATGAGAAAGTTGTGTAATCATCCCTCACTTGTGTTGACTAAGAACCATCCACAGTATGATGAAGTTTCTAATTATTTGAAGAAATACAATATGAAGTTGGATGATATCGAGCATGCGCCAAAGTTATTGGCATTAAAGAATTTGTTCAAAGAGTGTGGTATTGGATTGATTGGTAATGAATCTACTGTTATTTCCCAACATCGTGCTTTAATCTTTTGTCAAATGAAGGATATGTTGGATATCGTTGAGAATGACTTGTTGAAGAAGAACATGCCGAACGTGACGTATTTGAGAATGGATGGTTCCACCGATCCAAGATATAGACAGAACATTGTCAAGAAGTTCAATGAAGATCCGTCGATTGATGTTTTGTTGTTGACTACGAAGGTTGGTGGTTTAGGTTTGAATTTAACAGGTGCAGATACTGTTATTTTTGTCGAGCATGATTGGAATCCGATGAACGATTTACAAGCGATGGATAGAGCCCACAGATTAGGACAGAAGAGGGTTGTTAATGTGTATAGGTTAATTACTAGAGATACACTTGAAGAGAAGATTATGGGATTACAGAAGTTTAAGATGAATATTGCGTCGACTATTGTGAATCAACAAAATGCAGGTTTAGCATCGATGGATACGCATCAATTATTAGATTTGTTTGATTCTGATAAGGTTGGTAATGAAGCCGAAGACGAAGGTGATAAGGATGTCGAGGCGAAGAAACAAAAGAAACTCGGCGATGATGTTACAGATGAAGGTGGATTAGGTGGTAAAGCGGGCACTGCGGTTAAAGAACTTGGAGAATTGTGGGATGAGAAGCAGTATGAAGAAGAATATAATTTGGATTCGTTCATTCGTACTTTGAAATGATTGTATAATTGTCTGTACTATACTTTGTAATATCTAATAATATTAGTAAACTGATGAAGAGTGCGATGTCGAATAGGGTCGGGATGTGGCGCGTGCGGTGGCGGTGCGCCCGAAAAAGTGTGGCAGCAATCCGCTTCACTGAATGAATGAAGCAAATTTTGGCCCGGGCAGCGTTGAATGGAGAGAGGATCGAGGAGTTGGAGTCGATGCTCGAAGGAAAACGTTGGATTCTGAAAATTAATTAAAATCCGGTGCGGCTTGCGATAGCGATGGCTGATTGGAGATTGCACGTCGTTGGTGGGAGCTGGCGACCTGTTATCACAGAAACCTTGAGGAGGGGCTGCGGGGGACGGAAGACAGAAACCAGAACATGGTCTATCAGTCCTGGTCTTAATTTAGAACGGGGAGTTAAAAGTAGGGCATGATCGAGTGGAGAATCAATCATTAATTTGATGGAAATTTCAGTGATCATTAATTCCATTATTGCGGAATTTGACACCTGCAATTGTTTGCAAAATCCAGCATAATGGATCTTATCTGGGCTTGTTTACGTGAGATCTTGTAAAGTGTTTGATTTTTGTTAAGGAGGATCCCGTTATTGGATTTAACGGTCATTAAAGAGATAAAGTCAAGGCTGGTGAGAAGTGTGACGAGGGCCCGTGATTAGATGTTTCTACGCACAGATCGTAGTGTATACGTCTTGTGCCCTCTAAATCCAGTAAATGAAGTCTACAGAACTGTGAAGTTGGTGAAACGATATTGGCCAGCCCCACTGGTGGGTAGGATGATTCCCGATTGGGGTTGGGATGGAAGATGTGGTTAAAGCGTTAAATTTGAAATGAGGTCCCGGTCTCGATGTTTCGGTTTTACCAGGCCTGGGAAAGTGGGATGTAACGTGGGAGTTGCTGCCGTTGTGTCAGGCTTAGAGCCATTAATTGTTGAAATGGGCAATTAGCACGCCGGAAAAGAAAATAAAAGCGAAAATGGCTACCCGGAAAAAAGAAAAAAAGAAATTGAGGCGGCGCACGGCTGTGCCCAGCGTCCGGACAGCGCAGGGGCCCCAGGTCCAAGCTCCAGCCAAAATTCTCGCGACGTCGCAGACTTCGAGAACGGCCACGTCCCCCGTCCCCCGTTATTCTGAGCTAGTTATCTCGATCTTGTAGGCTCATACTCCCGCAGACAGCTTTGCTTTAATTTACACTTTATAGTCTCCACGTACACACCACCTGAGCACAGGGCAAACGGCAGACAGAGAGACAGATCCACCATCTTCCGTGTTTAGCCTCCCGCCTATATATCCCTGGAAAATGACGACGTGCGCCCCGTTTCTTCGAGGCATGGAAGCCCATGCAATGCGTTCCGATATCGAATGTGTCAGGAAATCGGAAATAGCTTGGGTAATGGGTGAACCCCCGCACATGATTGGCCAGCGGGCGGGGCCGTGAGAAACCGGACCATGGGTTGTAGATTGCACAACAGTTTCAATTCTCGGTGGGCAAGATTGTATTGTTATTGTTAATATTGAATGTGCACATGGCTAAACTTAACATTAAAATTGTAAAACGGATCCTGAAAGTCCTGAAATGAGGAAGGGCGGGAAACGGGAAATGCATTAAAAATGAGAAAATAAAAAAGGCCCTTCATCGGGTCCACAATTCTGACCTTTCTTCTCCTTCCGTGGTGTTTTCTCCTTTCTCCACGGAGCACGGAGCACGGAGGCTACAATTACCTTGACGGGTGTCATGTTCGACCGATCCGTAGACATGGATGGATGATGGGATTAATGTCCACTAATGACACGTGTAGAATTCGCCAGTCATTATATAGTGTGCACGTATTCCGGGGACCCCCGACGCCCACTTCTCACCCCGCCTTTACCTCGTGACGATGATAAGCCTGGTGTTCTGTAATAGTGGTTTCCTGTTGTATTTATAGAAAGCCCGTCGTGTTAAGGGGAACGAGGTTGAAGACGTCTGCGTGATAACTCGAGGCATGAATTTTGAGTGAAAAATTCCCCGATCTCGAGATCGGGGGGAGAGTCGATCGCTGCCAGCCAGCCGGCGGTCAGCTTTTCTGGCCGGCTTGACAGGTGATTTCAAATTTCAATCGGTTTCAATGTGATTTGATCGATTAGGCCCGGTAAGAGGGGGCTGTTGTGCCTCCTGGAAACAGGGGTGTTAAGTGTCAGCCGTGCACAATTTATATGGTGCGCAGCGCCCAATCGGGCAATTTCCCGAAAAGGCAAGGATTATGGTGCTAACAGTTTTTAGCCTGTTGGTCCCGGGGATTCGGGACGCGATTGTTGGAGATCTCAGATCCGGGGAGGTGGCGATTGTTGATTGTGGCAAATTTGTGAATGTTCCAGTTGCGCGTGCGGGTAGCGCGGGGGCCTGGCGATAGCAGAGGGTTCCGGCAGCTCATCATTCGAGAACTTTAAAAAAGCTGTGGAAATGAGAAAATAAATTAATGCAAAAAGGAGGACGGCCAAATGTGAAGTGAGGCTGTAACGTCGTGGAGCGAGAGCTTGTCACTTGTCAACAGTACAGCCTTCGGACAATCTGTGCGGAACGAGTGAATTTGCCTTTTGCCATTGCGTAATTCGCCCGTTGTGTGTCAGGGCGTTTGTATGGATGTGGGGGTTGCGGATCTGTGCGTGTGTGTCGGTTGTCTGTACCACGCTCACGCAAGCTGTCCGCCCACTCGGCCTCTGCCCCCGGGAATCAACTATCGGCGATGGGCATCAACTACCGGCGGGCGAGCTTCTGGAACGGCTGCTAGTGGCGGCGGCGACTGGTGATGGGTCGGGTGCCAACCGGAAAAGAAAAAAAAAGAAAAAATCGCACACGCGGGGATTAAAAAAACACAGAAAATGAAAAATCAAAACCAAACTAACAGCAAAAGCAGGCGAGCGGCGGTCCCGTGCGCCGGCCATTGTGCGGGCGCCCCTGCCCATTGTCCGCCGGCCATTGTGTGCGTCCCTGCCCATTGTCGCCGCCCGCCATTGTCCCCGGCTCCCGGCAGCGTTGCCCGGTGCGTGAGGTGGCAGCTGGCACCCGGCAGCTGGCAATTTTCGTCACCAAGATCGCTCGCTCGCTCGCCCGCTGACGGGAGATCTATTTAAACAACACATTCCCCTGTCACTTCGCCAGAGCTTGTCAAACTACAACACCCAACCCCCCAAACCCCCGTCAACACTTCCACTACCCTTCCCTTCCCTTCCCTTCCGTTCGGTTTGTTGTCTGTCTCCTGTCTCCCCCTTCTTCTTCTTCTTCTTCTTCCTTTTCTCTCTCTCTGGCTCTTCTGCCCCTTTCCTCTCTTTCTTCCTCCTCTCCGTCCCTTCCTTCCCTCCTACTAGTAACCAACGCCTGCATACAAACCCCCCACACTCACCCTCCCACATCTCGCACCCCCGTATCTACCAACGAATCAGTCATGGCTTCATACGACAAGAAATTCATCCAGCAATGTGCAGAAACCTGGATCGCCATCGGCACTTGCGCCGACACTATCGGCCAGGTGGAAAAAGCCGTTGAAGCGTTCTCAACGGCCCTCAGATACACCCCAAACAACGCAAAAGCTCTAACCCATTTGGCCCACGTCTACAGAACAAGAGACGCTTACGCAGAAGCAGCAGACTTATACAGAAGAGCGCTAGCCTTAGACCAACACAACGGTGAAACCTGGGGTTTATTAGGTCACTGTTACTTGATGCTAGATGATTTGCAATCCGCTTACACAGCCTATCAACAAGCTCTGTTGAACCTACAAAACTTATCCGTTCCAAAATTATGGCACGGAATCGGTATCTTATACGACAGATACGGCTCACTAGAATACGCCGAAGAAGCGTTCGTCAGAGTCTTGGAAATGGATCCAAATTTCGACAAGGCAAACGAAGTCTATTTCAGATTGGGTATCATATACAAGTTGCAAGGTAAATTGCAAAAAGCCTTGGAATGCTTCCAATACATCCTCAACAGACCTCCAGCTCCATTGACTCAAACAGACGTCTGGTTCCAAATTGGTACCGTTTTGGAGCAAAACAGAGACTTCCAAGGCTCCAAGGAAGCTTACGAAAGAGTCTTACAATCCAGTCCAAACCACTCAAAGGTGTTACAGCAATTGGGTGGCTTATACTCTCAACCTGAAGCTCCATTCTACGATTTGGATATCGCCTTACAATTGTTAAACCAATCCATCGAATTGAACAACTCGGACGCTCATTCTTGGTATTACTTGGGTAGAGTTTACATGTCCAAGCAAGATTATCCTAACGCCTATGAATCTTTCCAACATGCCGTCAATTTAGATTCAAGAAACCCAACTTTCTGGTGTTCCATCGGTGTCTTATACTACAAAATCTCACAATATAAGGATGCATTAGATGCATACACCAGAGCCATCAGATTGAACCCTTACTTATCGGAAGTTTGGTATGATTTAGGTACTCTTTACGAAACATGCAATAACCAAATTGGCGATGCGTTAGATGCTTACAGACGTGCAGCTTCATTGGATCCTGATAACCCACATATCGCAGAAAGATTGATGCAATTGTCCAAATATGAAAAGGAAGGCGGTGCTCTACCTCCTCCAGTTCAATCCCAACATCAATTGACCATGCCTTCTCATCAAATGATCCAACAGCAACAACAGCAACAGGCCCAGCAACAAGCACAACAACAAGCGCCTCATCAGTTGACTCAAGGTAACGGCTTGCAATTAGGCCAACAGTTCCAAATCGGTAATGCTCCAAACTTACTCACCCAAGCTCAGCAACAGCAACAAGCCCAACAACAACAGCAACAACAGCAAGCACAAGCACATGCTCAACAACAGGCTGCAGCTGCTGCTCAACAACAAGCTCATAACGAACAACTTGCACAAGCCGAAGCTCAAAGACAAGCAGAGGCTCAAAGACAGGCCGCCGAAGCTCAAAGACAGGCCGAAGCGCAAAGACAAGCTGAACAACAGCAATTACAACAAGCTCAGCATGCACAACAACAAGCTGCCGTTGCAGCTGAAGCTAGAAAGCTCGAACTCCAAGCTGAAGAAAACAAGAAGGCTGAACTCGAAAGACAACAGCAACAGCAACAGCAACAAGCTGCCGCAGCAGCTGCTGCCGCCGCCGCTGAAGAAGAAAAAAAGCAAGCTGAAGAAAAGGCTCAAAAGGCAGCTCTTGAACAAGAAGCTGAATCCCAAAGACAAAAGCAAAGAGAAGCAGAAATTGAAGCTCAGATCGAAGCTGAAAAGCAAAAGAAGGAATCTGAAACTGTAGCTGCTGTCGTGGCTGAACCTACTCCTGCTGCTCCAGCTGCTGTTGAAGAAAAGAAGGAAGAGCCTGAAGCACCGGTCGCTGCTGCTCCCGTTCCTGTCGAAGAACCAAAGGTTGAAGAAGCTGCACCTGTTGCCGCTGCACCTGCAGTCGTTGAAGAAGCCAAGGTTGAAGAACCAGCTGCCGCCGCTGCACCTGCTACTCCAAAACCTGTTGTTCAAGAAGAAAAGGCTGTTGTTCCTGAAGCTGACGGTGACGCCAAGATGGAAGAAGCATCTGAGCCTGTTCCAGAAGTGGCTTCTGCTCCTGCTGTTTCTGAACCTGTTTCTGAACCTGCTGTCGCTGATGAAAAGATGGATGAAGATAAGCCTGTAGAAGTTGCTGTCGAAGAAACTAAGAAGGAAGATGAACCATCTGTTGCTGCCCCTGTTGTTGAACAACCGGTAGAAGAAGCTGAAAAGGCTCCAGAACCAACTGAATCTAAGGGTGAAAAGAGACCACGTGAAGATGATGAAGAAACCAGTGAAAAGAAGGCTAAGATTGAAGAATCTGAAACTCCAGCTGCTGAATCAACTGAACCTGTTACTAACGGTGACGAAAAGAAGGCTATCGAAGCAGATGTTGAGCCAGTTGCTAATGGCGAAGAAACTAAAAAGACCATTGAATTAGAACCAATGGAAGTCGATGATGTTGCAGAATTAAAGGATGTTGCAAAGGATAAAGAAGAAGAATTAGAAAAGAAAGACGAACCTGTCGAAAACGGTGAAAGTAAAGTCAGAGAAGTGGACGAAGACGAAAACTATGATGATTAAATTAGTATCCATTGTACAAACCCTTTTGTATATTAACTAAATGTTTTAAAATTGTGTATCTATCCTTGTGTAACTAACAAAGTTTTTGTAATATTAGAATGGTTATGAATAACATACATGCAGTGTCGGATGACCAGATAATAAGATTAAACTATAAGGATATACAAATGTGGATATAAATTAAAACAAGTAAAAGGAGAAGTGAAAGAAACCTTGGAGGGAAACAAATAGATCTATTCAACGACGGTATTTAAGAATTCTGCAATCTTTTGTATCACCTTGATCTTGATATCGTCAGGCACGCTCTGTATCCCCTTGTCTTGCAATGCAGCGACGAGTTTGTTGAACTGTAAGTCTTTATCGGTTGTGCCTTCGATGGTCTTTTCTGTTAATTGGATGAAATTATCATACCAACCTGAATTTCGAAGTTCGGTTTCTAACAATGTGTAGATCTCCTTGTATTTTCCTGAAGAGACGAGTTCGGATTGGATGCGGGTATATACGTCGGACATGGCGTGTGGTTGTGTTGGTAGCCTTCTCGTGGGTTATCGTGTGATGCAAACTGACGTCAAGATGAATCAATGTCGTTCTGCATTCAATCAATCGAATAAGTCCTCAACGCAAAATGGCAACGCCATACGAAACTCGTAAAATTCCGCAGTGGGTTACGTAAGCGCACGAACACAATGGGAAAAGGTGGGAAGATTGACTGAGACAACTCTGATGTCTGATCTCGGAACCTGGCGATTTGGCGTTGACTCATTCGGTATTTCACGGAAGTTCCGCAATGATGTCCCTATTCAGAAGCCAGAGACCATTGATATCACTCTACAGAACCATGTCTACATCATCACAAGCATACAAGGAGGCCGGTAAGTTACTCAATCCTAAAACCACCGTTGCCAAAGTTACTGCACAATATCCAATAGAGAACAAAGATGCAAGATTCATCCATCTTGAAAGACAAGAATACGTTTCTCCTTTAGGCAAGAAGGGATTGTGGGAAATTGCAAGACGTACAACGAGACCAAAAGACTCTATCTGTGATGCCGTTATTATCATACCTGTTTTAAAATACGCTAATGGTGATAAGAAGTTGGTTTTCGTTAGACAATTCAGACCACCAACCCGTGGTATCTGTGTTGAATTCCCTGCCGGCTTAGTCGATCCAAACGATACTATCGAAGAATGCGCATTGAGAGAACTGAAGGAAGAAACAGGTTATATCGGTACCATTGTCAAGAAAACCAACGTTATTTGGAGTGATCCAGGTTTAAGTGATGCCAACAGTGTCATCGTTTGGGTTGATGTCGATATGGAGAAGGAAGAAAACAAGAACCCGGTTCCACATTGGATGGATAACGAAGTCATCGAGGTCGTCACTGTGAAAACCGTCGATTTAGAAAAGACAATGGATGAATGGTTCGAACAAGGTTACATGATCGACACTAAAATTCAAGCATTCTTAATCGGTATGAGCATGCAACCATAGAGTTCAGCATTTTTTAACTATTATTATACAGTTCACAATTTATACAGGTTATTTATTACATTTTAAACTTAGCTGATTACCTTCTCTAACATGTAATAATCAGGTTCTATAATCTTACCATTACGTAGGACTTTATCAATTGCACTGTCTGGATGTAACGTGTATCCCAAACGCTTGTATAGATTTCTTGCGCCTTTGTTGACGCTGAACACGGTCAATGCCACACCAGATAAGAGGAGATTGGGGTCGTTGATATCGTCGTATTCACCCTTGTATGCTTTGTACCACAACTTTTTGAGTTTACCTTCTTTGTTTATCGATGTGACGATGGTTTCTATTTTCTTCATCAAAAATGTTCCAAGTCTCATGTTTCTGTACTGTTCATCTAATTGGATCTCGTAAAGGTATAACACACGAAGATCATCTTCGTTAATGAGCTTTAATGAAATAAAGCCTAATAGTTTACGTGTATCTGCCAATCTGAGTAACACATAAACGAGACCTTCTTCTAACATTTCTTCTCTCTTTGCCTCTTTCCATTTCTTTCCATTGACAGATTCGTAGATCTTCCCTAAATTGGAATCTAAAAGCTTGATACATTGTGTTAACTCCGCATCTGTGACTTCTCTGGAAATGTCGATCGTTATCTCAGGAACGTTGGGGCATTCCTTCTTAATCTCCTCTGTTGTGATAAGTTGTGCAATACTATGGCCTAGTATTCTAGCCTCTTTGTATTCGATTTCATCATCCATAATGTCGTTATCTGTGTGTGATGTGCTTGTCTCTCGTGATGGAAAGAACATTCAGAAGAAAACAAAGGTAAAAATTTTGAAAAATGAAAAAGTTACCGCATGAGGTAACTCTTTTCCATGATTGCCAATGAAGATAGTGACTGTTTCCATGCGCATTATCTTGAGTGGACCTCTTAGATTTCTGGGAAATTATAGTATTGATTATAACTTGTTGTTGATGAATTAGTATAAGGTATAGCTCTGATATTGGATGATCTAATACAACTTTTAGCAACTATCACGTGACATGCCTTACGTAATCATAAAATTCATGAATTCTCATAAAAAGTTTTGGAAAGTTACTAATTACTTCTTAAAATTTCAATTTTTCTCTTTTAAAATTCAAAAATTTCTTATTTTTTCAAGGATTTAAGGGTATCAGTCGAATCTCCAGTATTTGTTTAGTTGATTACACTATTAATATCAAATGATTATTTCTGTTGCGTGCTCTGAAATTTGAAAAATAATGTTTGTCATGACAACAAATCTGAAATAGATCTGAAATGTATGAAAAACGCGAGAAAATTAAATGGCTTCTAACTTGACCATTTTACATGCAAAATTGAAGATTAAAAATGCTGTGGTATCAGAATAAGTAAGAGATTAATATATGATTTATTACTATAATTTATAAAAAGCTTATTTGTTTGTATATGGTTTACGCAATCTGAGTGACTATTTGACCAGCATTATCTACTCATAAGACAACCCTAGTTATCACATCTGCATGCAAGTTAACATAAATTAAATTTAGAAGAAACAAAGACATTAAATATTCGTTAATAAATAGACAAATAGTTTATAAAAGATGAGCTAGATAAGGATTTGGTAATCTAATAGTGAAGCTTTTCAATTTGAAGACCTTCAACAGCAGCATCATCGACAAACCAACAAACACCACCTCTAACATCATCTGCTAAGTTGTTAACTAAGGCACATGGTAATTTACTTGCTGGATTTTCGAAGATGTCCTTTAATGATTCAGTCTTACTTGCACCAGTTGCAACAAAAGCTAAAGTACCACACTTGGCTAAGTACTTGAAAGTCAGAGTAATTCTTCTTGGTGGTGGTTTTGGAGAATCGTATAATGATGCAACATTAACTGAAGTTTCCTTTAATAATGCATGACCTGGGAATAATGAACATGTGTGACCATCTGGACCACAACCTAAAAGGACTAAGTCAAGACCCTTTGCTGGTAACTTGGATTCATATTCTTGTGCAATTTTAACATCTGTCGAGTGGTCGGAAGCATGGACTAAAGATTCGTTGATTGTGACAACAGTTGGACCAATCTTGCCTTCATGAGCCAGAGGTTGTAAAACTTCCTTTTCGAAAGCTCCAAAGTTGGAGTCTTTGTCGTTTAATGGGACGATTCTTTCATCACTGAAATAAATAACCCACTTAGACCATTTGATATCTTTGTTCTTCAGTAGTCCCTTTGCTAAGATGTTAACTAATGAACCACCACTGATGGCAATGTTGAATTGATCTCTAGTTGCTAAAACTGAGTCTTGTTGTGCAATTATGAATTTAGCTAACGATTCGGCAATTGCGTCGTTGTTTTTGTATGAGTAGACCTTGACCATTGTAATGTAATGTAATGTTCTGTATGTGTTTGGATCTGTGTGGTTGTGTAGAGACAAGGGTGCACCGAAGGAAACACCAAGGGCAAGAACTGTCAGAGCGGTGAATCCAGCCCAAGAAAGTTAGACCGCACGGCCCGTCATCGACCGGAGATTGGTTCACAATCTGAGGGGAGGGCTGTCACCAGTCACCATGCGAGTCCCCTCTTTTAGGTGATAAAAATCTACAACACACCTCTACTTAAGTTAGGCATTAATATTAATTAAGTTTATAAAAGGTATATCATGGTATTCCTTCTGAAAGACCGTCATCTTCGTCATCGTCGTCTTCGTCACTGAAACCCAGTACATTGAATAATTCACGTTCATCTAATGGTCTTGCAATATCGATTTCGACATTATCGTTGTTATTGGCACCTGTATCATTCAAGCCATCCAATGTAGTAAGTTCCTGTATTTCCCAATCATGTGAAAGATCACGGTCACCACTTAATAACGAACGGGTCGTACTCTTCATACTCATGACATCATCGATCATATCACCTAATTTAGATCTTAACGTATCACCCATACCGACTTGATATTCATCTGCAATACCAGTAACTCTACGAATGACTTCTTTACGTTCGGATTCAGAAACTTCTTTCTTAATACCTCTGAAATAGCTTGGTTTATCACTTGCATGACCAACACTCATACCGACCTTAACTAATGTTTCTAATTTCTTATTAGAATTGGATAATAAATCACCATCCCATTGAATTGAAGCTTTGTCCTTTTGTTTTTGGAAAATAAGAATGACTGTACTACCACCAAATTTAAAGTAACCCAATTCCTGGCCTTTCTTAACGTATTCGTTCAATTGAACGGTGATTATAATACTACCAACCATCATTGCACCGACTAAAACGATTTCAACAATACCATATTCTTCCGTCTTTAAAGTAACAACGGTACGAACGTTTTCACCAAAGACATCCAATGCAGATCTAACCGCCATTGGATTGACAGTATAGTATGAACCATGGATTTGAGTAATTTTCAAAACCTTACCGTTTAATGGAATGTGAACTCTGTGATAATCTTGTGGCGCCAATCTGAAAATGGCAATGGAGTAATCATTATCATTTTTGACTTGTTCTTTGGCGGTGTCATCCTGTTTTCCTAATAATTTAGAAATAGTGAACCCATTACCTTTAATCCATAAGATTTTAGCAGCAGTTGTATTTTCGAAAACGACCAATCTTGAATCTGCAACAGATGCAATAACATCATTCGATGTACCACCCTCGACAGGTCTTGCATTAGGCTTTAAGCGACGACTAAAGAAGTCATTGAACGTTTTGTATTGTTTGATATCAGGTTGTAAACATTCATTAAGAGTAGAACACAAACCATGGAATTTCACAAATCCTGCAATCTTGTATTTAGAATCGGGACTATCGTATCTAGCACCTTGTTTAATGGATAAGACTCTTAACATTCGTTTGATTTTTTCACTTGAATTATCAGATTTGACGGACTTGTACAATAATCTGATACCGAGTTTAACAAACGCAGAAATCTTTTCTTCCAAGACTAAACCTGTTTCTCTATCCTGAACAAGAATATGGGCGTTATTACCACCGACAGTCAATCTACCATATGCAATATGAGCTAAAACTTTACTGTACCATCTTCTAGAGGCATTATTCGAAGTGGCATAATGTTTATGCAAGAATTGTCTTGGTTTTAAGTTTAACGTACACATGGATAAATGTTGTAATGCTGAGTTGTTTCTTTTATCGATTTTGTGACAATTTGGACATTTGACCTTTCTTGGGTTGAAATCGTGTGGTAATTTAGACAATGAAGCAACAGAGACATATTTGAATCTAACTGCTAATTCTGGAGAGAATTCATTTAAGTCGACATTTTTCTTTGTTTTCGACTTTGAAGAGAACACAAGTGGCAATTTCTTATACGTCCAAGAGTTGGTGTTATTGTATTCCGATTCATTGATTAGATTGCTGATTTCAATTGTACTTGAACAGATGTCACTGTTGAATGCAAAGAAATCGAAATCATAAACTGCCATTCTTAATTGGAAATTGAAGGAATATTTACTGACTCTGATATTGATCAATTGATTCTTCCATGATGGGTTTAATGCATGCCTACAAACTGCAGTTTTGAAAATCTGTTTGGAGAATGAGACGACGACGAATGGATCCATATCGTAACCTAATTTTGTGGAATTTCTGAATGGAGGTAAACCTGTTGCTGATTCAATTTGTAAGATTAAGAAACCATCGGTATCGTCATGGTATAAATCTGGATTTGAGCTTGACATGGTAGTGGTCAAAGAGTTCATATTTGAGGTTGACAATGATTTGGCTAATGATGCGTTTGATTTCGAATCTTGTCTACTATGCATTGGAATCAAGGATAAATGGTTCAGAGATTTTGGTTTATTGCTGTTTGGTTTTCTGGCTGAATTATTCATATTTGATAATGAAGATAGGGATATTGAAGAGTTGTTCATACTTGAAACCAAAGAACTCATTTCTGAAGAATTGGTATCCGATGGACTTTCTTCCTTTTCCCTTGGAGTATTTTGGTTTGTCAGATCGTTGTTCGATCTAGACAGCGAATGATATAGTGTGAATTTTTTGGTATAATCGACAATTGGGTTAGTCGAGTCCTTTTCTGCGTTCAAACAGGTGATGTTAAAATTGGTATCCACTAGACATGTTGATACGGATTTAGTCAATTGTTTGATTTTAGCAGTATGCAAAGTTAATAGATTGAGAATGGATATTGTCATCTGAATATTATTATCTGTTTTATCTAAATTTGCGTCCAGAGCAATAGAGAAGTTCAAAAGGTCATTCTTCAAGTCTAATCTTTTGATTGATTGAATATCCAATAAGGAGATGACGAAACTGTGATTTTCACTTTTTTTCGAAATGGTGTAAACGACGGAATTGTGCAGGTTGTCAGATAACAAGGTGACATCTCGTATTTTTGCGTTTACATATGTGTTTTCATTGTTGACATTGGTCAACTTCTTGAGGGCGAATTCTAGGGATATGGATAGCCCACTTTCCGACGTTCGGTTGTCGAAGATGATGGAGTTGCCAGAGTTCATCGGGTTAGGGTATATTGTATAAAGAGGAGAACGAGGACTGAAGAATTACTTTGGAGAGAGGTCTGGAGGGAATGCAGGGGTATTTGGAGTGATTGTTGTGTGTCTGACGAGAGTGTAGAGAGAGGCCCGAGTCTGTGTGGTGAAGGGTGCCTGGAGGGAAACGGAACCAGGAACAGGGTTTGTGCCTGTATTTGTCTTGTCTTAAAGTTTTTGCTCTACAGAGGCCTCCTCGACTGACAGCTCAATACCCAGCATCCAGCACCAGTCAAATTTTAATCCGAGATCACTCGACAAACGACAAGTCTCGAGCCGTTGGCCGCGTTTTTTAGTTTTTCCTTGTCCCCACTGCACATTTCAAAGCAGTGGCCGGCCAGAACGAGCGGTGGGGGTGGCTGGTGGCTGGCGGGGAGGCCGGCCAGCTAGAGGCAGGGACCATTGCTGACCGTCGTCGTGGTGTCGACTCTTCTGCTGCAGCTCACTTCAGAGAAGAGAAGGAGGTGATGAGAAGAAGAAGAGAGGATCACAGACCTGGCAGAAGATACCCACCAGTGATCTATCAACTATCGTCTAACGTCTAACCCCCACCGACCATCAACCATCCACCAGATCACCAACTCCGAGCAGCTGGCACGCCCGCTTACGTCAGCGGGAATACCTGCCCGATGCGGCAGCCACATTCCGGGCCCCTCGCCCAAAGAGGCAACTTCTTTCGCAGCTCGGGGCCCTCCCCAGAGTTGCCCCATCGGGCAGTCCATTCCCTATCAGAGACCCGCTATCTCTCGATGAGATTTCAGATGCCCGTGTTAGTAACTATTTTTCACCCTTATCTCCCCTGATGATGATTACTTTCCACCCTTCTGATTAGACAGTTCACCACTTCCATGCTTCACCCGTCAATATAAATACGACACTTCCTGCTTCTCTTCTTTTTTCCACCAGGCACACACTCTGTAACCATGTAGCAGATTCTTAATTTACTTGTACTCCTTTACCATCGATCAAACATCTACAATCACACACAAATATGGCCACCGCTGCTATTGACAAAGTTACCCCTGTTGCTCCACCACCAGACAATGAAGCTGATAAATTATTACCTGGTAGACACACCTTACCTGCATCGTGGTGGACTTCTGAGAAGGTTTTAGATTTCGAAAAGAGAGCAATCTTTGCCAAAGCTTGGTTATATTGCATCCACGAATCCAGATTCAAGAAGGCTGGTGATTACTTTGCTTTCAACTTCTTAGGTTGGAACTTCTTCCTCATCAAGACTAAAGAAGGTCCAGTTAAGGCTTTCCACAACATCTGTAGACACAGAGCTTACCCAGTTGTTAGAAAGCAACAAGGTTCTTCCATCATTCTCGGTTGTAAGTACCACGGTTGGTCTTATGACACCAACGGTATCTTAAAGAAGGCTCCACATTTCGACAAGATTGAAGGTTTCGATCCAAAGGCCAACTCCTTGTACGAAATTAAGACTCACACTACCAGACAAGGTTTAGTCTTCATCAACTTTGATAACACTGAAAATGCCACTTCATTTGATGAATTCTTTGCTGGTTTACAAACTGAAATGGATGAATACGACTTCACTGATTACGAATACCACATGTCTTACGAATTAGATGGTCAATTCAACTGGAAAACTTTAATGGATGGTTACCAAGAATGCTACCATTGTCCAACCGCCCACCCAGGTTTAAACCAAGCGTTCAAGATGGAAACTTATAAGGTTGTTCCAAAGGGTAACTACTGCAGACACTATGCCAAGATTGTCCAAGAAGAAATCCCAATCATCGAAGACAACAATGATGCAGACCAAGAATCTTCTTGGTTCGGTTTCGGTAAGAAGAGAGATATTTCAAAGGCTCCAAAGAAGGAAAATCCAGGTGGATCTTTCAATGGTTTATGGTGTTACTTATTTCCAACCAACGGTATCAACTGTTATTCACCAGCTTGGTACTCTATCAGAGTCTTACCAATCACTGCTAAGAGAACAATTTTACAATATGACATCTACACCAAGAAGGGTTCCACTGAAGCACAAAAGAAAGAATTCGTCGATTTCTTACAACAAGTCGAAATTGAAGATTACAACCTTTGTGAAGCAACCCAAAAGAACTTAAACAATGGTGTCTATAACACTGGTTACTTACACCCAACAAAGGAAATGGGTGTCTTACACTACCAAGGTTTAGTTGCAAATATGGTTAAGAAGCATTACGAATTAGAAAAGGCCGCCGGCCAAGCCATCAACCCAGCTGCTTTAACTGCAAGTCAATCCGAAGAAGCTGAGGAATTAGAAAAGATCTGTTCTGGTATCGAATGCATGGGTTCAAATCCTGGTGAACAACACGAGGGTCTTGAATGGTGATTTCATTAATGATTTTGAAACCTATTTTACCCGATATCCACTCCTTTTAATCTCCCGCCTATAGTTATTGCATTTCTCACCTGTTTTTATTCGTCCCTTTATAAAGTGTTATAAGCGTAAATTTGAATTGATTTCAAGTTTAGGTTCGATTGTAATGTAAAAAGATCAGCGCATAGAATGTTAGTGTAACTACTTCGCCACAAAATGGTGCGCCACAGCACGTGCGGAATGTCTGTCTTTACTGAGAGTCGCCCCAACATGGAACTCCCAAATATTTGTGGATCAATTTACGTCCTTCTGGAGGTTTTATGTTTCTTAATTGAATACATCCCCAATCAACACCAACAACCAGTTCAAGATGTCAGATTGGGAAGAAGATATGTATGATGACGATGAAGAAGAGGAAGAACTCTCCTTTGAAGAAGATGACGACGATGACGATGACAACAATATGAAAGATATCAATGATAA
>JAJMLU010000264.1:29947-57262 GCA_030569835.1 Pichia sp. NRRL Y-27261
GCCTGTTCTTGCTGGACTTTATCTCTGGTCATTGGACAGCAATTATACAGCACACACAGCAGCAATGAAGTTCACAAGTGTTGGATCATCCATACTCTCTGTTTCTGCCCTCTCCGGCTTAGTTTCAGCATCATCCTTCGAAAACACTGCTCCACTTTTAGTAAGTTCAAACTTACTTAGTGATAATGACAACAGATCACTCATTCAGTCAATTAAGAACGCAAATGACAAGATAAAAGAATTAACCGGTAACATCTGTTCCGATTCTCCTGATGCTTCTCTTACTTTCATAAGAGTTCACGGTCTTGACGAATCTGACGCATCTGCCGAATTACTTGATAACTACAGTTTAACCAAGCTCATTCACAACGTTGTCTACAAATCAGAACAAGACTTTGATTATCAATTAGGTGAGTCATGTTTAGCCGCTGCAATTTTAGACAAGAAAGACTTAGATCCAAAGGATGAACAATCCAAGTGGTCTGAAATTTACAAAACCGGAAACGACAAATTAAACATCATAGACTTATACAAGGAATCTGCTTTAGATACTACATATTTAGAAGACATAAACGAAATATTGATTAACTTAAACACCGATTACATGATCATCCAAGGTTTACCAACTTTCCAAATACCACATGATTCCCTTCTTGATCAAGCATCATTAAAAATCAACAACTTAATCAATAAAAAGAACACCAAGAGAGATGATATCAACTATGATGAAGTCGAACAAGAATTAAAAGACGCATTTGATGAAATTAACCAAATGTTAGATGACTCCCTTGTTGAAATTTATGACGATGACAGCACAAATGCCGGTCAATCTCAATCTCAACCAAGCAGTAGCTCAAAGAAGGACCATTTAGTTGATGGTTCTTTATTCGATAAGTACAGTTTCTTCTCAACCGGAATCTGGATGGGTACCATTGTCTTATTATTCTTGACATGGCTCTTATCTGTCGCATTAAGCTGGTTGAACAGTATGAAAATCAGTTATGGTGCTTTCGATAAGCCATTTGATTTCGAAAAGAAGTTACAATAGTTCATTAGCAACCCCTTACATTATATAATTTTCTCTGTATGTATAAACAACAAAAAATATCAATAATACTAATTTTAAACGTTAAATAAAAGGTAATCGAAATTAATACACATAAGGAATGATCTTATATGGAACCTTCTTTTCATATTCTTCCCAGTACTTACCATATTTATTCTTACACTTTTCTTCATCTCTTGTTTGTCTATGTAATAATAATGAAGAAAAGTAAATGACGTAGAAATATGTCAATGGTGTATTAAACCCAGTTGGTAAACACCAACTTAAGGCAATTAAAATATCACCAAAATAGTTAATATGTTGTGAAATTCCCCACCAACCTTCAATTAGTAATTTTGTACCTCTGTCTGTTTGAATCGACTTTAAGTGTGGTAATTTACCTTGTCTGAATTCGTTCTTTTGGTTGTTAGAGGATTTGAAGATATAGAATCCTGTAATCATGATTGCAACAATTATGACAACGAATACATTTGGAAGGTTCAATTCATTGAGAACTAAATATCTACTTTGTAAACAATAACAGAATGGAACCCAACATAAATCACCAAAGGCTAACATGAAACCGAAACCGTCGGTGGTGATATCGATCATGGTCAAGCAACCTTCTTCATTTAAGACACCATCAAAGATGTAGACAAATTGTAAAACATTAACTAAGACCATTGAGTTGGTAACATATCCAAGATTTTGATATTGTCTTTGTAAAGATGCTAAATTGAGTAAGAACCATAATAACAAACCTGGTCTTAATTCACAGAAAAGCTTGATATCCCATTCACCAATTCTTGGATTTAATTCTCTACCAATGAACCAGTCAAATATAGGGTTTTGTGAATTACCACCAACACCTAATATTCTTTCCTTGGTACCCTTACTATTCTTCTTATCGCCGGATAATGGAATGAAAGAACAGAAGTAGACGAAAAAACTTAATATGATGGAAAATAACCAAGATGTCACCATCATACCTAAAAAGTTATCGTAAAGGAAGTTTAATTCTGGCAAGTTCAATCCGAATAAGTATAATCTAGAACCTAATAAGAATAACAAGAAACCAACTAGATGTAATCCATTGATGGTGTATCTTAACTTTGTACCATCACGTAATTCAACACCATACATTTCCTTACCTGGTAAATAGATGTCTAAAACAACTAAACCGAAAAACCAGGCTAGATATAATTTCCAACAATCAAGGTTGATAAATACATTCTTCCAATTTCCAATCACTTGAGATTTGAAAATATCGGAAATTAATGTTGTGTTGATTGTGAATCCGCTGGCAACGTATTGGTCGTTACATGCAAGATATAAGAATAATGTGACTAGTGGGAGAAAGACAATCAACACGATTGCACCTATTGCACCCCCAAAATCTCTGTTTTTTGTAATTGGGTTGAGTTCTGACATCCTTGAAGTGGTGAAAGTCAGTTATTGTACTGAAAGTGCCGCTATTGTGATAGAAAAACACGTAACTTATCAGTAGTACCGTGTGAAAATCGAAAATTCATGTTGATCCCAGGACGAAATGCCCGGCTATACGAGGAGCGTCTACCGCTATACGAGAGGAAAATTACGTAATAGCACGTGACCAAAATATGCGCTCCGGGCTGTGCAGGCAATTCCCAGCTGACGGTGTTGGAATTTCATTCATTGCCAGACCAAGTCAGCTGGGTAGAGTGTCGTCTTTCTTTGCTGGAACGGGGGGCAATGAAACGTTTCCTCTCCACAGCAAGAAGAATGAGCATCTCAACCACTTCAGATTACATCAAAGAGGCATACATCGCCCAACTCGCAGTTAAAAGAGCATCTTTATTAACATGCAAGGTCAGTGAAGAACATCTTAACGAGCAAAGTATCGACAAGCAAGACCATTCTCCTGTCACTGTTGGTGATTTCGGTTCTCAAGCTATCGTCATTAACGCCATTTTAAAAAACTTCCCATCTGACGAAGTTGTCGGTGAAGAAGATTCCGCTTTAATCAGAGAAAAACACATTGAAGAACTTATTTTCAGTCATGTTGAAACTATCCAAAAGCAAGATGCCGTCCACAATGCAGAATTAGGCACTATTAGCTCCGCTGACCACTTATGTGAATCCATCGATAAGGGTAACTCTCAAGGTGGTAAACAAGGTAGAATCTGGGCATTAGATCCTATCGACGGTACTAAAGGTTTCTTAAGAGGTGACCAATACGCCGTCTGTTTAGCATTGATCGTTGACGGTGAAGTCAAGGTCGGTGTCATTGGTTGTCCAAACTTGCCACACTCTCTCCGTGATTCAACTTCCAAAAAGGGTGGTTTATTTACCGCAATTAAAGGTTACGGTTCTTTCTTCCAAGATTTAAATTCCGACATTACATTCCCATTAGATACCACAAACAGAATCAACCTTCACAATGAATTCGGATTAGATCAAGTGAGAGTTTTAGAAGGTGTCGAAAAAGGTCACTCTTCCCATGATTTACAAGCTATGATCAAGAAAAACTTAGATATTAGCCAACCATCTGTTAACTTAGATTCTCAAGCTAAGTATTGTGCATTAGCCAAGGGTGATGCAGAAATCTACTTAAGATTACCAAAGGACCCACATTACAGAGAAAAGATCTGGGATCACGCTGCTGGTTATCTTTTAGTCAATGAAAGTGGTGGAAGAGTTACCGATATCTATGGTAACGACTTAGATTTCGGTTACGGCAGAACATTAAACAGTCAAGGTGTCATTGCAGCTACTAAGACCGCCCACCCAAGCATCATCTCTGTCATCAAGTCCATCATTGGTGACAATGGTGAAAGACTCGAAGACTACTGTTAATTTCATCCTGTAAACTTGTACATTTTATAAAAGCTAAATAATAATGGTTAATCTAACATTTGAAACCCGTAACCGGTAACTGATCACTGATCCAACACCCGAGCGATTCACTCAGCGCGTTGAGATTGTTTTCAGTTTTGACACACGTTTCCTTTTCATTTGATGAACTTGTTACTCTTCCTCCCCACCTAGTTCCCATAGTCACTACGCCACTTGGCAAACATACAGACGTATAACATGAGTAAGAAAAATACTCTTGAAAGCACGAACTTTGTCTTCTTATTCAAAGGTTCCCCATTGAACGATTTTCTATATCCATTTAAGAAAGCTGCAAACCAATGGGTGGCCAGATATATCATCATAATATTTGCCATTATCATCAAATGTGCTGTCGGTTTGGGATCATATTCAGGCGAAAACACACCTCCAATGTTTGGTGACTTTGAAGCTCAACGTCACTGGCTTGAAATCACCACAAGCTTACCAATAAGCGAGTGGTACTTCTATGATTTACAATATTGGGGATTGGATTATCCACCACTTACAGCATTTCATTCTTGGATGTTGGGAAAAATTGGTAACCTAATCGATTCTACATGGTTTGCATTAGATACATCCCGTGGTATGGAAAATGTGGATATGAAATCATTCATGAGATTGACTGCATTATTCTCCGAATTGGCATTCTACATTCCTGCCGTTATCATCTACACACGTTGGATGGGTCGACATTACAACAAAGCACCATCAATTGATCAAACAATCATTGCCGCCGCCATTTTATTTTTACCCGACTTGACTATCATTGACCATGGCCATTTCCAATATAACTCGATCATGTTAGGATTGGCACTATTAGCAGTTAACAATTTATTATACGACAATCTTGCATTAGCTTCAATTTTATTCACCCTATCAATTGGTTTCAAGCAAATGGCACTTTATTATGCACCAATTTTCTTCTTTTACTTATTGTCATTATGCGTCTTTCCACGTTTGAACTTATTAAAGTTGATCTACATTGCAATATCGGTGGTCTGTACCTTAATCTTCTTATTTGGTCCATTTGTGTACTCTGGTGGATTTTCTCAAATTAACCAAATTCTTTTCAGAGTTTTTCCATTTGGAAGAGGTATTTTTGAAGATAAAGTTGCTAACTTTTGGTGTGCAACAAATGTGGTTATCAAGTATAAGAATATCTTCACAACAGCTCAATTGCAAAAAATATCGTTATTATTAACTTTAATTGGTATGTCTCCATCTTGTTATTTCATTTTTATGACACACAACAAAAGATTGTTAGCATGGTGTTTAGCTGCCTGCTCAATGTCGTTCTTCTTGTTCTCATTCCAAGTTCACGAAAAATCCATCTTACTTCCATGGTTACCAATCACATTATTATTGAATGAAGTCGATGCTGATGTTATTTCGATGGTTTGTTGGTTCTGTAACGTCAGTTTATTTTCCATGTCACCATTATTGAAAAGAGATGGCTTATCATTACAATACATTGTCTTAGGAATATTAAGTAACTGGTTAATGGGTAACCTAAGTTGGGTCCGTAAATACACCAATGTCATTTTACCATTTGTGTCAAATAGAAAACATGCAACCCCAATCCTACCACACAGTTGGTTTTGGAGAATCATTATTGTCGGATTTTATATCAGTGCATCAGCTTTGTTATATTGCGATTTCATGATCACACCTCCTTCAAATCTTCCAGATGTTTGGGTTGTTGGTAACGTTCTGTTATCATTTGCATCATTCGGATTGATTTTCCTTTGGTTAAATTACAAGATTTATACCATTTCCCAAACAAAATTAAAAACACAATAAGTGATTATCTATAAAGTCTGTAACCTGTATATTGAACTACAATTTAGTTGAATTAATTTAATGATTAACGACACATGTATTACTTAGCAAAATATAAAATTACAAAATCAATGGCTCTAGTTATCCACTGCAACTGCCATACCGTCGGGATAAGGATCATCAACTTCTTTTAGGTAATTAAGGTCCACCATGGATGGGTTTCCATACTTAGAGCAGTCTGGGATATAGATGTGTTTTTTCATTCCCCTGTCTTTATTAAAAAAGCCCCATTCGGTTTCCCAAGTTCTTTCTTCGGTCCACCAAATTTTTTTCCATGGTTCATCAAATGCTTCAAAGAAGTAACAATCATTCAAAATTTCTGAAGGGGTTGTACATAACCAATCACTCAAAAATTGTTGATACTCCCAACTACCCGCAACAGATCTAATAAATTCACCACCTTGATATGGCCAACCAACTTCCGAAATTATCAATGGAGTGGTTGTGTTCCAGGATTGCTTCAATGGAATTAATTCATTGTAGTAGTAGTTCAATACCCATGTTGCACCGAATTCTGCATCTATACCACCAAAAAATGGATGTATATTAGCCCCGACAAAATCGGCATCAACAAACATATCTGGTGTTATCATTGACCCAATTTCTGATGTACCAACAGGTAAATCGGTGATATTGTGATTTCTCAAAAACTCTTTGGTATCTCTAATATACTCTATAAGTTCTGTGGAATTTTTATCATCTCGGTAAAGAACTTCATTGCCAATGAAAATAGACCTGAAATATTTTCTTGGATACATTTGAACGACCCTTTTCATTTCATTCAGCTGAGCATCATTGATTACATCATCTTCACCAATCCACACACCCAAAGAAAGCGTCATATTTAATTTCAGCTGATCAATGGCCTCGAGTATGAATTCCGCTTGTCTACATTGCGTACCATAAGTTTTAATGCTTCCTGTAATTTTGGACAATCTTGCAATATCTAGCATAACCTTTCTTAATTGAACACCACAAGTCGGCTCAATGACACCCTCAGGTGCATAAGACAGACCAGAAAACATGAATTTTAAACCATCTTCACTCATTAATTGTTTAATCTCAGCATCATTATGAAACATTGGGTTAATGTTCTCAAATGAGTTATAGACTACCTTTATGTCTTTATCATTTTGCCTTGGTGAGTACCTAGTCTTTGGATCTCTGAGATTGCCATTTCTATTATCAAATACATCCATTGGATACTTACCATATTTTTGTTCAAGTTGATTAATTAAACTATTTCTAGTACCATTGGAAACCTTATCAAAGTAACTCATAACATCAACTTCCGTCAAGATGACAGGAGGTCTCAGTTTTGTGAAAATCGCATTGAAAATAAGATAGATGAACCAGAGAACTCCGACTGTAACTAAAATACTATAACAAGCGTATTTCCAAGGATTTGTCTTGTCTTTTGGTTCTTTTGGTTGTTTGGATCTATCAGTAAAACTCCCCTTTTCATTTTCTTTGAAACTAACAGATCTTGTTCTGCTTGTAGCGGTTGATAATGGCTTGTATTTATTAACAGTGCTGTTTGGGTAACCCAGAGTGTCAAAGTGATTCTCATTATTATTGTTATAGTTATTACCATTAATGTTTTGATTATTACTACTGTTGTTATTATTGAAACGGATAGTTTGACTGTATCCGCCATTATTGGTGGTGTTGGTAAATCCTGTATTGGTTAAACCTGGATTGTTTAAGTTTGAATTATGTTTGTAAAACTCACTGTCTTCATCATTGAAGTTTTGTGCAAAACCACGAAATGGAGATGTGTGACTCAAAGTTTGGGTTGGATTTTCTGAAATACTTGCAGTTTTCATGGATGCTCTTTCCAAACCATCAATATCTCCAAATTTCCAGTTAAACCCATTTTTTTTCGAGTTTGGAGAACTGCTAATGCTATTTCTAGCTTTCAACGTCTCATTATCGTAAAAACTGTTGAAAATATTTTCATCGGATTCCTTATGGGAAGTATGAATGGATTCCGAATTTGTTGTCAAATCATATCCAAACTTTTCAATAAGTAACTTCCCATCTTTCCAAGTACTTTTTGAGGTGTTGGTTTCTGGACTATCTTTCATGTCATTAACACGAGGATAGTTGACTTTTTCTTTTGGTACAATCTTTGGTTCTTCAGGTTTTGGAGCTTCGCTATCCGATTCTGTTAAATAAACAGACGATGACTGATCAATTGTTGCAGATTTATTATCTTCAATGATAACCGTAGAAGAAAGATTATGGATTGGTGTTGGGATACTTTCTTTCACGCCTTGCGCAGTGAAATCGATATATTTGACACTATCACCACTGTTACCAGTTTCAGAACTTTGTGCAAAAGGATTGTATCTAATTGACCCATTACCATCACTAGTACTTTCATTTTGATATTCTTCAATTAAATTAGTGATTTGATCTTCTCCTTTTGAATTACCATCATGATCATTTGTGTTAATTGTTTGGTCATCATCGTTGGAATCATCTCCTAATTTTACTTCAAGTGGTGCAACATAATGAACTCCCATGATACCCTTTGAATCTCCTTCAATAACAACATTTCCAGTTGAATGTTGGACATTTGGAATGCTTTGACTGACTGGCCGTGATCTTACATGTTCCATTTCTGGTTGTTCCTCTTCTTGATGATTCTTCTCTTCAAAAGCTGAAATCATGTTTCGAACACTCCCGAACTTGTCGTTTAGAGACGAAATCCTACTCTTACTCTGCATCTACTGTGTAATATGGTAAGTTACGTATCTCTATGACTTCTATATTCAAATAATAGTACAAATGTGTCAAATACACAAAGAAGTTACATTACAAACAAGATCAGAGATCAAGAATCGTTCCCCTTTTTCCTCCCCATCGCTCATGCAGGGCTCAGGGCTATACTCCGAATTCGCGCCCCCACTTTATGTGGCCAAATCAGGGATCCCCCACCTTTATGTCTGAGATACTGAAGGCCTCTATCAGTTCCACACGTTGAGTCCGTATCCTGTCTTCTAATGCAAACAGATCTCTTTCAGAAATGTTAGCAGGAACGAGCGCCGGGGAAGAATTGACTGACGATTGATATAATGCTGTTATTTTTTGAATCAGAGAGGCTGGGATTGAAAGGGAGGCACTGGAATAGTCACCGACCCTATTGTCAACAATTGGATCCATTCCAGCAAAATACCAAAAATTATCCAAAAATAACTGCAAATCATCAAAACCTATAAACATTCTAATAGCCCATCCCAACAATTCATATACCTCTGACAAAATGTTATAGTAATAGTATCTAAAATCGAGATTTGAAGCAAACAACTTATTAAGTTTTGCTAAATTGCAAAATACATTGAAAACCAATGAAATATCCAACTTACAGACCTGGAATAGAACGAATTGTTTGAAATTCTTGACCCAATGGCTTAGATGAATCCAATGCTCTTTCTTATACTTCAATATGCATTCAATATGGAATGACATCAATCCACATAACGACTTCAATGTTCTTGTGCTGTCCGTTTGTAGCTGTATAAACTCGGCAAATTGCGTATTAAATTCTTTAGCAGTAATACCAGCTAGCGAACCCACATATGCCTTTTCAAATATGACTATTGTATCTTCCACAGTTTCCACAAACTGTATTTTCTTTGAAAGCGATCCCTCGACCGTTTCTAGTTTCAACTTATTTACCAAATAGTCCCATTCCGGAATGTCAAACCGATCATTAGCAACAGTAAATAGATATAATCCAATTTCTTTAATATACGCTTTAGCTTCATGGTTAATCAGTTGAACTTTTAAGGAAACCAAAAATGATTTCAATACATTGAATATCAATTGTTCATTCTTATCTTTTAATAATTTTGATAAGCACTCTATGGTAATATCCATTCTTCTAAACTTGAACATTTGACTTGTGATAGTTTCATAATCTCTTCTACCCAATACTAACAATTGCTTCTTGATAATCTGCTGAAAGAATGTTGACAAATCTGTAAATATCATAGGTAAATGTTTGAAAAACACACATAAAATATCTTCTCTAATATTAGCCACATCAAACATTTGCGCCAAATATGTGAAAAATGTAAGCTCATATTTATCTCTTAATTTTCCATCACCAAAATAATTCCACTCTGTGTATAATAATTGGATAGCTGGTTGCTTTGACTTAACACTGGAATATAACCAATATTTCAATAACAATTTATTCACCGCAACATTGGTAATTTTCTCATCTAATAATCTCAACTTAGCATGACTAATGATTTCGGTAAGGCTCTTCTTCAACCTAGACTCATCTTTAGGAGAAATTTCAACACCTTGCAAAAATTCATATTGTTGAGAAATAATCATGAAAGTTTTACTTAACATCGTATCAAACGAAGGATCAACATCAGCGTATTTAAATTTCAAAATAATACCAAAGAAGTCCAACATCCTTTTCAAATGAGATATATCTTGACCATTTAATAACTCATTGACAGTATAGATCAAATCTTTCAATGCTGTGACAATTTCTCTCTCTGGTGGAATATTATGTATTTTCCCAATCAGCAATGGCAAATATTTCCTCACTAAACTATACGGTCTTTTTGGTGTTTGCCTAATGATTGTACGTATTAATGCAAGCGATGATTTTATTGAATATACCGTACCATTTCTGATCATGTCACTCAGAATAGATTCCAAACTAGTCAGCAAATCTTGATCAAATGTATAGACCATCATTAGCAAAACCTTTGCTCTATTTTGAAGTTGGACAGAAGAGTAACCAAATGTTGATCTAATTGGAATAAGTCTTTCAACCAACGCTTTCGTGTTTTCCGATAAATATTGCTTGGTATAGATGTTGAGAATTTTGAAGTATATGTCTAAACAACCATCATCCTCTTCCAAAGAATCAGTACCGGGGATATTTGGGTATATTGTTGGCTTATCCACACTTCTGGTGTCAATATTCTCAAATTTGTATTCAGCCAGTAACCTAAACATTCTAATAACAAGTTGGTCTTCTAACTCCCAATTTAGCTCTCGATTCAACTTCAATATTGATGCAAAAATATTCTTAATTGTAATCAAGTCTGCCGCTGGTTTTTCAATCTTATCACATAATTTGTTCAAAATTGTGGTAAAAAATTCCCAATCCATTTCAACCGGATGATATGCATTACAAAAGTATAGGAAATTGAGAACGTTAAGTATATCTATATCTTTTGAATGTTGTAGACTTTCAAAATATTGCAATGGATTACTTGTACATTTCAAAAAGAGGAAGATGGATTCAAGCAACGCATTTCTTGTATGAACAAAAACCTTTTCAAATGGAATACCACATATATTGGAAACAAACCTCTTACCTAACCATGTCTCAGTATTCCTGAAACTTGATATATATTCTGATGACGCTGGTAAAAATTTTTGGAACATTTTCATGTAAACTAAGAAAAATGGTGCAAAAATACAAAATGTGACTTGGTTGGTTTCAGTTGACTTCTTGTACCTATTCAAGAATGAATTCATTTCTAAACCGATGGAATGTAGAATACTGGGACAATCCTTTTTAACATTTGACAAAATCATGATGATATCAATAAGAGCCTTTCTTAGTTGTTTGACTTGTGACTTTGATGTATGATCCGTCTTCAATTTACTTAATAATATATCATTAAATGCCACAAGTTGTGCAAGAGTAATATCAGGTTTCAATGGAACAGTAAATACAAGCTTCATTGATGCAAATTCTAATGTAATGTCCTTATTTCTATAATATTCATCATCTTCTGATAATGTCTTGGCTAGGAAAGATGATCCTAAAAACTTTTGTGGAATTTCCAAATTCTTATAATCTAGTGGTTTCAAGTTAATAATGAATTGATACCTACGCTTACCTAAATCCTTGAAGTCTTTATATTTATTCCACAACTCTTGAATTTTGTTCGTTGGATTGAATTCGGCTTGTTTCTTTGTTGGTTCTTCAACTGGAAGTAAATGTAAACCTGTATTTTTTGCATTCTCTATATCAAATTCTGGAACGGTTTGAATAGTAGGAGTAACTATATATGTTGGACCAATCACCTCTTGTTGATATGTTCCCACATTTGGTTGTCTATTGAAAACAAAGTTTGGATTTGACAATGGCGCATATGTTCCAATATTGTTCTTGTCAGATTTCTTCGGAGATCTAGTTTTATTATTTTCTTTCCTTGACTCTGCTGGTTTAGTTGATGGTGGCTTAGATACCTTAGCAGTATTATTGGTATGTGATGAGACTTTGTTGAGAATATTGGAAATAGAAGATATTGAAGGTTTCTTATCATCATTGGCATTATCCTTTTTCTTTGACGGTTTTCCAATGACTTTTGATTCACCAAAGATAGTTTTCGCTTTAGTCCGTTGATTGGAAGGTTCATCATCATCTGAAAGTGTTAATAAGTCCATGGAATATGGCTTGAATTTGGATGTCTGTCCAATTTTAGGGGAAATAGAAGTTGACGTGGACTTAGACTTAGATTTATGAGGACGAGTTGGATGTTCAGAACCATCTTCGGCTATTTTCCGTTTCTTCGGTTTCTCCACCTTTCCGTCTGATGATTTCTTCTCTTTAGTATCTGAAGTAGATACTGATTTGTGCTTTCTTTTCCTTTTCTGGGTCATATGATCAATTTCAGGTTTATCCTTTAAAACTTCATTCAAATTAAATGGTAATTTCTGTCTAGTGGCATTAGGTTTATCTGAAGCATTTCCAATATCACCAAATGACTCTAAAAGATCAATTAGATCACCATTCTTCCGAGTATCTCCTGTATCTTCTTCCATTTCCTGATCTTCATTCTCACTTTCCTCATCCATAGTTAATTCAAATTCCTGATCAGAAACCACATCATTTGGATTCAACTGATAAGAATCAGTTAAAACATCTTTGTTATTCTCTTGCACAGGTACATTTTGATCTATACCACTCATGATTTCAAAGAATGACTTCTTAGAAAAAGGCCCATAACCGACATCTTTCTCTTTTCTCTGTGTTCTTCTGCTTTGATATTTGACATCCAAATATTCCATGATTTGTTCATCTGATTTGCCTTCCTCTGCCAAGGATATAAGTTCATACTTAGTTGACAAACCCAAATATTCTGCTCTATCCACTAAATACGGATTTCTATTCACAATTGTTCTGTGTCTCAAACTTCTTCCAGCATTGTTAAAATACGTATTGGTAACTTCAGTATTGGTAACCTCAGTATGTTTTCCAGGTGAAGATAAAACATGAACTGATACATCTGGATGTGTTGAAGGTTCATCTGCGTGTTCCGAAGAATTATTAGTTGTATCTTTCTTGTCACTAAATATGTCATGTAATTCCATTTGGGTATCCGGCATCTGTGAATCCATTTCGTTCTCATCAAACGCGTTTCTTTGGGAATGCTGTTCATAGTCATGACTATTGATTATTTCATTTTCACTTGATTGCGACACATTATCGTTAATAACCTGGCTAGGCGTATTCAAATTGAAAAAATCGTCTACCAATGCATACTGTTTGTTACTGAAGATAGGTAGATCATCTTGTTGTTCAGTATTAGTTTTCTCAAGCGAGGATGTGATATTGCTTTGTGCAGTAGCATTTGGAATAGCGGGAAGATTATCTTTTGCGTCAAAGTACTGATCGATAGGAGATGACGGATTTTCCAAGACATCAGCAACTTTATCTATTTGTTCTTTCCCAATCGATGGTTCTTCGTGTGATGGGTCATGTGCATCTGTCAAGATCATCAAACTACTGCTATGCATTTCGTCGGTTGATGGAATTCCTATTAAACCGTGCTCCTTTGGGATGTTCTCTTGTCTCAAACCACTTCTGGTTCGACGATGTATTGGTGAACTTGGTGGATTCATTTCAATATCCTCTTCATTCGTTGTTGCAGTTGTTGCGGCCGTGCCGGCTATTGTGCCAGATGTAGTAGTCTCATGCGTTGTATTTGTGGATGATGTAGTTTTGTATTTGTTAAGAGGTTTATTATTTATGCGTTTTAGTCGTAGCTGCTGTGGCTTGGTAATCTGCGTTATCAATTCTTCTTCAGATGAAAACATACTATTAGTGAGACCATGGGAGTTGCTAAGAGTTCTCCACGATTCAAAATTCTTCCATTTGAATTTGTGGTGCTTGACATTAAGATCTGTGAAAAATATCTTCTTTTCTTGGTACTTGTTTTCCAACATGTTTTCGATTTCATCCTTTGTGTAACCATCATCGAAAAGTTTGTCTAACTCTGATTTAGAACTCAAGTTGAGGAACTCGGCAGCCACCACTGTGAATTGGTTATTCTGTGAAAATGGAATATGTCTTGATTTCAACCGCGGTATATTCTTGAACTCGTTGTTTAATGGATTGAGCTCCTTGAATAGTTTATCCAGCTGTCTAGCTTTACGCGTTGAACGTGTCTTCTCTTTCTCTATAAACTCCCAGGATAACGCTTGATCCAGATCCTCGTCCGGCTGTGAGTCAATCACAGAACTGGCGTCACTCATTTCCAACGTGTTTCCAGCCGATACCTGTGTGTGTGGGTGTGTGTGTGGCCCCCAAAGACAGCATTGCACAGTAAACAACAGTGCTCAGCGTCAGAGATCAGGAGAAAAGTGACGACAGCTCTGACGCTCCCGACACCCGCTTACGTAACCCGCTGACGTAAGCGGCTGCGCAGCGGTCGACAAAAACCCAAATTGTTTACGTTGCCACCAGCCACTGCAGCTGAGTTCCCATTCCCAGCGTTGACGCTCTTGGCTCTTGATTTGAGATGTGTGTTGTTAGTGCCGATCCTCCGTCCTGCTCCAATCCAAGTGCACAGACGACACACACCACACACCAAACAACCGGCCGGCCATGTCTGAACTCAGCGGAAGTTCTTCCGGACGCAAGAGTCCTACAAAACGAAGCAGAGGCGTACGTATTCGACACCATTACTACCCCCATTTCCTTTTCTTATTAACACATCGGCAAATACTAACATACATTTCCTCCTCAATCACTAAATGACACAGCATGTACCTTCAATTGCTACTGCAACCAGCCACTTATTGACTGCGACAAAATCCCTCTTGCAATCGTTGACCAGTTGGGCGCAAAGCGATACTACAGTAGCTGAGGTATCGTCCAAATTCGTCAAATTTGGAGATGCATACAAAACACTGAAGCGGTCTTATGCGACTGCAGGAATGGATGTTAACAATCTGCCAGATATACCTGGCAGGGTGCGTTCGATCCTTGAGACGTCGTTAATATTGGAACCTTCACAAGCGTCACTTGATAAGTTCTTACCTCAAATTGGTGACTCTGTTGCTGAGTTAATGAAAATGTTAAAGGAGAAGCAAGCAGAACCTACTATTCAAGACAAATCTAAAAAGATCGGAAGTTCATTGTCAGCCTCCTCATCAACTTCATCTGTTAAGCAACACCTACAAGCACCACTGAGCTCAACGTCAGCTTCAGCTCATTCTCCAACTGCTGCTGATTTCAATCGTACACCTTCCAAGGATGCCATTACCAGACTTCAAAACAATAACGACTTAATGAGAAGAGCTTCTAAACGATTCTCCGCTTATCAGACCTCTAGCATCATATCAATGCAATCCCCAGTGCCTGAACAAGTGTTTGATACATCCGATCTACCAAAGACACCACTCCAGATGCACATTTCTGCAGATGATCTCGAGAAAGCCAAAACAGCAAATACCTTAGACAATATAGACGAGACAACTACATTCACCAATACTTCATTGTCGGCTGTACACAGAGAACCTATAATCGAAGAAAAAGAAGTATCTCTCAATGAAACGGCGAAATCTCTATCGGGAGGTCATTTGCAATATCAATCCCAAGCTACACCTGCAACGATTGCCGCAATCTCACCGCCGAACAATATCGCCTCTACGCTTGCAACACCACCCTTATCAAGAGAAACACCACAAAATAAATATCAAAATATAATATTTTTAAAACTCAGAGATGATGTCAAGAAAGTGAACACATCACTACCTACAACTATTCCAAATTTGAAAGTTCTGTTCACACAAAAATTCAAATATTCACCTCCGGGAATATCGGCCTACCCAAAAATCTATATTCAAGACGATCCTGCATCTATTGCATACGAATTAGAAGATGTATCAGAAATCAAATTTGGCTGTATTATTTCGTTGCAACAGACAGATATCCAGACTGCCATTTTTAAACACGTCGACGACCAAATTGGAGCCGTGAAGAATGATATGATGAATATGGAAGATAGAATTCTCAAAACGATGGAAAAGCTTCAGGTTTTCCAGGCACCAACACAGCCATCAACTCCTGCATTCCGCCAAACAGCAGATATGGAATTTGAAAAGAACATGAAGAAAAAATTGGAAAAGAGTAGCAACCACCAGAAGTTAGTGGATGATTTACAAGATGAAATTAATAAAATCAAAAAACATCAATCCAAATCTGTTAAACGAATAACTGAAATGGTCAACAATACGATTAAGACTATTGATGGAATTCAAGAAAATGGTATGGCTCCGCAAAATGTTTCTGAAAATACTTATGTCAAAGATTGTAAGAATAAGGTCAGTAGTGGTTGTGAATCCTTAGTTGAGAAATTAGATGATTTACAAGATGTCATTGAATTTATTAAACGTGACATCACTAAACACAACATCAAACCTTCGAATAAACAACTAGATCATCTATCGAAGGAAATGATCAGCACTAAAGCTGAACTTACATCTCTCACAGATTATACTCAAATAGAGCGTAAAAGCCTGCAATCCATGTGGAATAAACAAATGCAAACTATTGCTGCCGATCAGCGTTTCTTCAAAGCCCAAGAAGAAATTATTGGTCTATTGGCTCAAGACTATCAATCTGCACAGGAAACATTTGATTTGATTGTTTCATGTGCAAAACAATTAGAGAAAGGCTCCCTGGCTTATAAATCTAAATTACCTGTTCCAGATCCTACTGTCTCACCCTTAGATGCATCAAAGTTAGTCATGGGAGAAATTGACGCAATCAACCCTAATCACGAAGAACGAGTTGAAGCTATAATGAAGGCTGAGAGGGTTAGAGAAATGGAGAAAGAGTTGAAAATCAAAGATCCATTCCAAGAAGAATTGGGTGATTTTGTGAGTAATGACAAGTTGAAGAAAAATGGTGGAGGTATATCAGAGCTCGAGAGAATGCGCCAAGAAAAAGATCAAGAGCACATAAAAAGTACGCTTGGTATTGTTTAATTAAACTTAACCTAAATCTATAAAATTTATAAACGTCTCTGTATTATACGTTTACTTCTAAGTAACGTAATTGTGTAAATCCAAATCATATTGAAATTAATGTTAATTTCGTTCACCGGAACTTTTTTCTCAATGACCATGTATAGTTTGTTAATGAATTGATAAAATGCAGGCATATGAAAAGAATCTTTTAATTTTATCAATTTGAATGAATTGCAGAATTTGAAAATAATACTTTTCACCAATGACATCAAATTCTTCCTGCACCCGACTCTCCCACTTTTAAATGCTGAATAATCGAACAAATCTGAATTCTTCATCCGCATCTCTGTATACGTGATCAAGTTCTTGTACACTTTGTTGAAATTTGAAGTTTGCATAGGCGCATTATTATAATCTTTGAGCTGTTTGAAACAAACTAGATTTTTGATGTTGATATTCAAACCCGCAAATGCTAAGGATGTCGTCGAAAACTCTGTTTTCAACCTATTGATATTCAAGTTGTAATCTTGAATACACCTAGCAGTAACTTTTTTCATAATATCGATGTTTCTCTTATCTGTGCTTAAAATAAGGAAATCGTCCATAAGTCTGACAATTACAGTATTATCTCTATCATTTACCTTCGAGTATAGTTCTTCAACCAGATTGTCATACACAATATTGAATAATAAGGCAGACATAGGAAACCCCTGAAAAACACCAATTTTTCGGAAGTATGATCTGGACTTTGTGTGGAAACATGTATGCTTGGAATTTTGTATGACAAAGTCAATTATTTCACTTTTCTTGAAGGTAAAAGTTTCGTGATTATCTATTCTCTTCGGTCTCCGATGAAATTTCCGATTTTTGGAATATTTGATACTTTGGAGTAATGAAAGTTTCGATATGTTATCCACAATAACTGATCTCCGTGTTCTCGCTTTTCCAGCTTTGTCAAATTCATTTAATAATTGCACGTATATCACATCACTCTTAGTGAAAGAATCCAACCGTTGAGATACTACTTTTTTAATAATATCATGAGGGACAGAATCGTATGCACTCTGTGCATCGAATTTGAATGAATAAATAGGTGGAAGTACACCATTATTGTGTTCCATTAATTTCATTTTAAACTTGTAAATTTTAGAGATGATATCGGACACTGATGAGCAACTATTTTTCAATCTGACTTTCTGTAATATTTGCATTATTGGTCTTAGTTTTCTCTTTTGATACATCAGATAGTTTACATATTCGTTTCTATTACCTTTGAATGGTTTCACAATCAATCTGAAACTAGACTTCTTTGGCTGTAACGAGAGATTACCGATCAAATCCTTATTTGCAGTAAAACTCTCAAAGGAGTTATCAGTGTCTTTTAAGTTTATCAAATGTTCAGTAACATATTTGGATAGATATTTTTTGGTAATTTTATTCCAAATGTGATTTGGGAAAAATAAGTATCTATCCTTCTGGGATGCATGAGTAACATGGAAAAAAGCTGCAACTAATTTAGAAATAAATGTATGGAACAGCCAAACGATGAAAAACTTAAACATCTCTTTAGCTCTAACAAATTCTGGCTTGGTCATTTTGGCAGCATTTCTTGGTTTGATCCAATGTATATCATTTATTTTAACCCCTTTTATAACAGTCTCTATAGGTAATTTGGATGTAATGGTATTGTTGATTAGCCGTGGAATCGATCTCATGATTAACGTTCTATTTCGTTGTGAACCAAAAACTTCTAGTGGGATAATTTTGTAAATGATGGTCATTATAAATTCAATAACTTTTCCCTTATCAACACATAATGACATATTATTTTGAAAATTTGCCTTATCGTTTTTGCAAATTTGGTCAACAATGTAAGGATACTCTTTCATTTCGGATCTGTGATTAGAGACAAGTATTTTGAGAAGTTTCAAAATTTTGCGAAATCTCTTAGGTGGATCGTTTTTCTTTGAAGAATTTGATGGATGATAACGGAAAATATAACATAATAATTTCCATGGATCAAGTATCACTGGATTTGATTTTTTCATTCCGGATCTCTGCCGATACATCATATACCTTAATGTTATGGTAATAGGTTGTTCTTTCTTTTGGTATATTTTTGATTCATAGTGTGCCCAGATCATTGTATTTGTTTCAATCCAGATACCGTTATAATGAAATATTAGTTTTAAGAATGCTTCGGGCCCGATAACAGACTTGATCACATCCATTGGTGGCGACTTTAATAATTCCATTGCTGAATTGTACCCTTTAAATGCAAATTTATTGGATGAATCCACATTCGATCCATCTGTGTATCCTAATTTCAAAACATTGGGTATTTGTTTGTCAATAATATATTCCAGAATCATGTCAATGAGTTCGTCCTGGTAACACATATGTGATTTGGATATTAGAATTGTTGGAATCTGAATCATGGTGCCTGCCTTACATTCTTCCACGCGTATATTCGTGATCAAATGATGAATGATTGAGTAGTAACTCCCTGAAGCGTACTCTAGAAAAACATTATTGTCATAATTCGGAATACATTTTCGTATGTAGTCCTCTAATGTGAACATTGGATAGTGTATATGTTGCTGACTCTTATACATCAAAGAAAAGATATCAACACTGGACGTGTGTGAACCACATTCGGGCTGTGCAAAATCTCACACATTAAAATGGGTGTGAAAAAAAACCTTGAATCTTGACCATACAAACATCCTTCTTTTCTCCGTACTTATAAGTCTGACATAATCGGACACTATTGGCCATGTCTTTCCAGATAGACTATCAAAATGAAATATTATATGGGGTGCTACAAAGGATGTCTCCCTCGGTGGGAAATGTGAAACCTATATTAAAGGAATACTGGGTTTGCAGTATAGATCCAAGAAACTCTCAGAAAGTTCTAGGACTGATAAAATCGAAATTTCAACAGACTACTGAAGAATTACGACATTTAAAGCGAATGTCTAAGGATAAAATAGATGGAAAAGTTGTGTTAAAAATACTCCTGTGTCCAGTTGACAGTGATGAACTCGGATACACAGAAAGTGAACTTTTAGAAATGCTTAAAGATGTTACACAACAAGAAGATATATCATTGACAAAAATTTCCATTCCGATGAACAAACCATTTGACAAAGACATTAACCTTGAATGGTCTGAAAAGTACTGGCCACTTCTTTGGAAGGGTAATCCGTTAGTTCAGGATCTAAATGAAATATATAAAACTATCGATATTACGAAAGTTCACAATTATATGAAGCAAGTATGCGATTTATCAGTTGCACAGAAAGAGAATAATCCGATTGTCACTATATTTGTTGATCCTATTAATGATGAGATAAAGTCAATAAAAATCGACCAGCGAACTCCAACAGACATAATCAAACATTCCATAATGGATGGTATTGCCGAAATCGCTGCTAAGGAATTAAAACTTCGACAACAGAGAGCAGTGCAAGACCCAAAAGCAAATAACTATCTATGTTTGAATTATCATGTGTATACCACACATGAACCATGCACTATGTGCTCGATGGCATTGGTTCACTCACGTATATCACAATTGGTCTATCTGAAGCCATCTCCGAAAACAGGAGGTATTGGAAAAAACAGTGGACATGGAGAAATGATACATTTGTCGTGTGCTTTGAACTGGAAGTTTGAATCTTTTCAATATATGGACTCAAAAATGGAAGAGTCGGTTAAAGACGTCGACTCTGATTTGTATGTGTAACAGTATCATCACTTATTTATAACAGAGGAATTGAATTTGTTAATGCGATCAGTAAGGATACCCATCTCTGAATTGTTGGTTCCCGCTGTTTTTAATGTTTCTCCCGAATCCAAATTTCCAATATTACTTTCCAAAATCTTCATTTCTTTCTTCCTATCTTTTTCTAAAGAATGTATATCACTTTGTAATGTATCATGTAACTTTTCTAATCTTGAAACAAATGTTTTTATTTCCATATCATCATCTTCATCAGAGTCAATGTTATTGGTCACATCAAGAACATTTCTAAATTCCAGTAATGAAACATTTTTCCTTACCCTTTCCATAGAGCTTTCTTCGTGTTTTCTCTGTAAAAGTGCAGCTAAAATGTTCACCTCAGTCTCAGTAAGTGCATCATGAACCTCTGAAGAAATGATGTTTTGAATTCCCGTTTCTCCGAGCACCTGGGTTATGTCTCTGTCGAGGTATGTTTCAACAATATCTTTGCTGTCTAAAGATGCCATGTATAGTGATGAGTTAATATTGTTGTATAATACTACCGGATAACAAACCAGTTGAAGAAGACGTAGAGATCACATTGGGTGTCTATTTCAAGCCAAACATCAAACACGAAACGCTGGCAGTCTGCTTACGTCAGCTGGCTTCCCAATCGGGACGTTCCACACGGCTGTGCTCTGAAATCTGGTCAGATTGTTTCCGTCCTATTTCCACAGGCCGTGTTGCCACTCGGGAGGTCTTCTATCTTGTACTCTTCTCTGCAAAGACTATACACTTCCGTTTGATATACTTACTTTGGTCTTCATACCAGCAGCTCAGTGATGATGTTAACTAGAAGCATCCGATGGTTGAATGCGAGACCGCTAGGAGCTGGCCGTTTCAGAGGGCTAGCGACATACCCTTACCCTGGCAGAAAGCCTGTGAACGAGACGACAATTATTGAAAACTCCAATCTTGGTGAAGACACCAGCATTAATGAAACCGGTTTTATTATTCATGAAAAAGAGAAGACCACTCTTTATATAGATCATATCTGCCCTCCAAAAGGATCCAAGTGGGATTACAGACAATTTATTTCACCATTACTATACCCAGCCAATTCCGGATCCATCACCAAATTCGTCAAAGATTTGACTAGCTCCTATCAAGATGTCCAAATTATTCCTGTGCCAAGAGATGGTGGTGCCTTTGTTTCATTCAAATTACCAGCGGCAACCACACCACAATTGTACAACAAATCTCTTATTTACAATTTAACTGAGAAAATGTCCAAAACTCATCGTTTATTTTTGCGTATGGGTATATTCCCAGTCAAGGGTGTTCCATGGGTTGAGGATATGGGTAGATATGCCTCCACTACCTTGAAAGTGAAATTTGAAGGTGACGAATTATCTCAGGAATCTTTGTATGCCATGTTCAGAAGATACGGTAAAATTTCTGATATCATTTTACCAAAACCTGGAGACATGGATAGGGTTGCACTTGTTACGTTTTGGACTGTGCGTAGTGCCATCTGTGCAAGACACTGTCTCACAGGTGCAGACATTGGTGGTACTATTGTCCATATTCATTACAAGAAGAAAATCAATGATCATTGGTTCCCAACATTAATGAGAGACCATCCAAGAATTGCGATTCCATTATTACTTGCAGTGATGGCCGGTTTTGCCGTTTTGATTTTCGACCCAATCAGAAGTTGGTTCATTCAAGAAAAGATTAAGGGTGAACTAGAATGGAACAATCACATCTGGTTTAGAGAAATTTGGAAGGGTTGGGTCACAACTAGAAATAGAGTTAAAGGCTTGTTGAGTTATACACAATCAGATGATGCAGATTGGGGTTTATGGAGTAAAATTGAAGATCTGATGGAAGAAAGAACTGAAAAAGCAAAGGAAGTTAAAATCTGGTTAGATGAAAATGTCAATTCAATGATTGTTGTTCAAGGTCCTGCTGGTAGTGGTAAAAGAAACTTGGTTACCAGTATGGTCTTACCAGAAAGAGACAATGTTTTGTACGTTGATTGTGAAAACATCATCAAGTCTCGTAAGGATTATCAATTGATCCAGAACTTTGCGCATGAAATTGGTTATTTCCCGGTTTTCTCCTTTGTCTCCAGTATTTCCAGTTTTGTCGATTTATTTGTTAAGAGTTTGACTGGTCAAAATGCAGGTCTGACAGAAACTAAGGAAGGTCAAATTCAAAGCATGTTGACTTTATCGCTAGGTGCAATCAGAGATTTAGCGCTTCATAACTATTATCACCTGATGTCTTCCAACGATGATTTCCATATGAAAGAAGAAGATTACTTACAACAAAACCCTCAAGCTAAGCCTGTCATTGTTATTGATAGATACCAAGCGTCTAGAAAGAAGAACCAAGCCAACTCCTTCATCTACAAATCCATTGCTGAATGGGCTGCTAACCTGGTTCAATTGAACATTGCCCACGTTATTTTCATCACAGACGATATCGGTTCAATTCAAGATTTGATCACAGCCTTACCAACATCCCCATTGAAGAGAGTTGTGTTATCTGATGCCTCTGAAATTGCTGCAAATGTTTATGTTTCTCATGCATTAGAAAAGGACACTGCAATACAAACTGAGAAGGACCAAGCAGAATTAGAAGACTACACTAAATTGCTGGGTGGTCGTATGAGAGATTTACAAATGTTTGTCCGTCGTATCAGATCTGGTGACACTCCAAAAGAAGCTTTCAATGGCTTAACTCAACAAGCAATGGAACAAATTTCACAAGTTTTCCTTACATCCAGTAATAGTACTGATTATGGTTTCAATGTTTCTCAAGCTTGGCAAGTTATAAAGTTATTGAGTCAAAAACCAGAAGTCGACTACAATGATATCTTCTTATTACCAATGTTCAAGGCAAGTACATTTAAGATTTTACAAAGTATGGAAAATGCAGAGTTGATTCGTTTAATTCGTGTTGATGGTGTTGTTACTAAGATTATCCCAGCTAAGCCTGTCTTTTACTATGCTTTCCAAAATATGATGAACGATCCTGAAATTTATCGTGCTATTGAAAAGGAATGCTTGCTTGGTAAGATTGAATTCGAAACCAATCGTATACGTAAGTTTGCCGAAGATCTTGGTAAATTCAAGGAAACTCCTGAACCTAAACTGTTTAAGGATAGACTGAAGTACTTGAGTGGTAAGATTGAAACAGGTACTGCATTAATCAACCAATGCGAACAAGAAATGGCTAAATTGAAGGATAAGAAATAGATTAGTTTTGTTTATAAATGGATTTTGTCTAACGTTTAGATAAGTACAATCTAAATTGTAAAAGTAACTTAGCAAAGAAGTATAGATAACGCATCGTGTGCAGAAAATCTATCGTTAGTTTCGTATTGTGTAATTCCTGTGAATACTTTCTCTAATTTTGATTTGATTTCTACATTTTCACAATCTGAGTATAATCTAGGAATTACATTTTCCAGTGGTTTTGGCTGTTTCGTGAAGAAGGTATTATTCATTGAATCAAAAGAAACCAAACCCTTACAATCGGTCCAGTCAATTGGAGGTGACCCAAATGTGGCGAGAAAGTTAGAGAGTAATACCAAATCACTAAATCCAGAATCTTCGTCAAAAATTGGTTTCCCATCAGTACTTAACATTACTGTCATGAGTATACCAACTGCCCAGATGTCAACTTTATTGGAATAGTCACGTTTAGAGAGTAAAAGTTCAGGAGCTTTGTAGATTCCTGTGGCGATGTCTGTGAATTTCTTTTCTGGTTTCTCTAAACTATTATTAGTTGGCTCTTGATATGCGATTCCAAAATCTATAATTATTGGTGAGTTTAAATCGTTAGTGGAAAATAATATGTTATTCGGATTTATATCACGATGAATAATTCTATGTTGATGGATCCAACTTAAACCTTTCATGATGCCAGACACGATACTGAATACACTATCAATTGGCATCGTGTTGATTCTTTTCGTTTGCATGGTTGCATCATCGTTGAAAATGGTACGTGATTTCACATGGCTCTTGATCACACCAGATAATGACACGTCAAGTAATGGGAATATCAAGCCGTATTCAATGTTGTTAAACGACACACTAATCATGGTGATGACATTAGGCACTTCAACCCCTGCGTCATCTTTGGCTTTTTTCAAGTCTGAAAGGATCTTTATTTCATTTCTGATGTTATGTGGTGGTTTTTCATCATCAGGATCAACTAATTTCAATGCAAAAATGCATTCTTTCTCGGGGGATATGGATTCGCCACTAGCATCTGCTGACTCGCATTTTGACACTTTGTATATATCCGAGAATCGACCTCCCCCAATTCTAGATATAGCTTTCCATCCTAGTTTGTCCATTCTGGAATTGTTGTATTATTAAAGGATGATGGTGGTATTCAGAGAAATGGCTTTATAAAAGAGACAATGCCAGTTGGGCATGGGACTTCACAACAAATTGAGCGAACACGGAACAAAAATCCAGATTTTTTAAAAATTACCAAAAACGGAAATTTTGTGCAAAAGATTAGCAGTTATTAATTATGACAAAAATTACCAGGTATTGTTTATCCTGGATGTTACTACGTATTTCTAATGACAAAATCGACTATTAATTATGCAATAACTTACTATAAATTGTAATAAACACGATGTCAGTGACTAACTCGGCCTAACCCCTGACACTTTAAACATTTAGAGTGTGAGTCTGGAAGTGATCCTCTCCCGCTGCATGTAGTACAAATCAAACCACCAATTCTCATATCTCCAGGTAACACAAAAAATTCATTTTTCCCACCAACATATGATCCTTCTTTAAGTAGAATAATTTTACTAATAATAGGTGGTGTCTTTATGTTTTGTTCTAACTCTCTCAGTGATCTTACAGGTTGTCCACCATATTTTTCCCAGCATATATTACAGGGAACTCCGGAGCATGTATACCCAAAGTTATCACAATTATGGCAGATTTCATCTTCTTTGTATTTCCATGGCAAAGCTAAACATGGATTTTGATCAGTAATTACTATATCTGAAGTATCTGATAAATCATCATTATTGTTTTTAAGCATGAGAATGGCTAATCCAGAAATAAAATACTCCTTTGCATCAGGCATATATATATTATTGTAACTTGGTGGTTCACGATAGTTAAATCTCCGAACACGACCAAGACCTTTGCAACAGGAACATATTCTAATTTTACTGGCACATATTTTACCCTTTCCATGGCAAGGAATGCATATAACACCACCAAGTTTGTCGTGGCCAGGATAATAAACTGTTATATCCTCACCGATTAGCATACCCTTTCTGTTCTCTAACATATGAATTGGATTGAAAATTGGAGATCCCTTCCTTTGATTTGGAATTGGAGCTCCCGTTCTTTTCAGGTGCTTAAATAATAATGCTTTACGCTGATATTTTGTGATATCCGGGCAATACTTTTCCCAGCAGATTTTGCAAGATTTTCTATCTTTGAATCCATGATTCTTACAATTCGGGCAAACTTCAAATGGATATTCCCACGGTAATGTTTGATTCCTTTGATGATATGATGTTTCTGGTTGGATCATAAACTGTCTGTTTGTCATTAGTGGATAGAGTTGAATGTATGGAATTAATGTCATTAATTATAATATTAAGTTCCTTGTAGAGAATGGTATATTTATTCAACACAGAAAAAAAATAAGAAAGTGTAGAAAGCAGAACATTAATCATCGATTTATTATCAAAAAAGGTACCGAAAATGGGCCACGTGACTTTCTCGCAAAAATTAAAAAAAATAGAAAATCAGTCTCTAACATTTTCGTGTTTGTTAGTAGAAGAGAGACTGGACGCTTTTGTTGTTTTCTTTAAAGGGATTGTACACCAAAGCACACACAGCCAATAACACAAATGTCAGAACAAAACACAGAGAATATCACACATGAAGACTCACGTTTAGTAGAAATGCAAACTAATACTGAAAACAATATTCCAGGAAATCAACTATTTCTTAAATTACGTGAACAATCCATAATTCAAATAACAGAAATGATGGAATCGACAATTACAAGCATGCAACGACTAGAAAAGTCTATGGAGAGAATAGGATCATCCACATCTGGTGTGTTTAGTACAGCGAGAATATGGTCGAGTTTCTACGACCCTATGGTTGTTGAGAAGTTAAAACAAGAAAGTTCATCTAAAGCTACTGTTGAAAACAATAATGAGTAAATGGGCATACGTTTGTGTGTAAATTAAACTAGCAAAAAAATATACAGTATTTACTTAGGAGATATATATAAGTGGGTGTATAGTTATAGAATGTATAATAAACCAATCAGTATTGATCTTTTCCGGAAACAATAACGTTATTGATCTTAAGAATCATTCTTGTTAATTGAGTAGCTAACAAGAGTTGTTGCTTCTTACCAATAAAAGTTTCAATGACAAACAATTCCTTCATATCGTTGTTGTTATTTCCTAAACAATCTATACCTAAATGAGGGCTATTCTTTGATACTTGTGCAGCCTTTAATTTGGTTAATTCTTCTATTGGGTTATAACCTGAATTTTCAGCTAATGACA
>JAJMLU010000268.1:28546-38681 GCA_030569835.1 Pichia sp. NRRL Y-27261
CTCAAAAGTGTTAATAAGAGACGCACTTGGAATATAGATGTTCCAGACAGGACCATTACTCCATGATGTTTCAATGCTTGGGACATCGATGGTGGAGGATGAAACACCTGATGCAGAAGATGCAATTTGGGATGATGCAGTGTCGCTAATATATGATGAAACGGATGTAGAAGCTGAAACAGATGTAAAAGATGGAACAGATGTAGAAGATGAACCATTGGATGCTGGAAGTATAGATGAGTTTACTGAGAGTGATGTTGATGAAGCTGTAGTAGAGGAAGAGAAAGTAGAAGACTCCGACGCAGACACTGATGAAACAGATTCAAATTTAGATTCAGATGATGAAGTTGAAACAGCCACATCAGTTGTACTGGAAATTGTAGAAGCATCACCAGCTGCAATAGATGAACCATTAGAGTATTCGGTTGATAAACCATCTGTAACATCAGATGAAGAAGATGAAGAAGATGAAGAAGATGCTGCTGCAATAGATGAAGCAGAAGATACGGAACATAATACTTCAGAAGGTTCAGACACAGATAAAAGTGAGACTGAAGATGATGAAGCTGAAAAATAAGTTTCAGAAGATGCAGACACCAGTGAGGATGAAGAGGAGTCGGGTGTTGAAGATGAAGTTGAAGATAAGGCAGAAGATGAAGAAGTTGATGCTATTAATGTTTGAGCGCCAATTGTTGCAAATTCTAAAGATGATGCAGAGGATGATGCAGAGGATGATGCAGAGGATGATGCGGATGATGATGCGGATGATGATGAAGAGGATGATAATGAAGAGGATGCAGAGGATGAAGATTGGACAGATCTATCAACATCTAAAACAAAGTATTCTGCTGGTTCAGCAAGTCCAGTACCTGTACTATTATAAAGAATAAAACCAAATCCATTCTCAGAGATGTCACTAGGATCACAACCGACTGCAACCATTCTTACTCGATAGTATACACCTTCTTCCAAATAAAGATAAAACTGAGTGTCAATTTCATCGCCAGCCTTTTCTTCTATAGAAAACATGACTTCACTGTAAGAATTTGGATCAATGACATTTTCATTACCGATAGCGCCCTCACCAAACCATACAGCAAAACGGTAAGTAAGAGCTCCTCCCACAAAATGATAGATACCTGTTGATGGTGCTATATTAGAGAAAAATAAAGAGTTAAACGATAAATGTTAGTACTTGTTCAAAGAAATCTTAATGTATTTTGAGAGGATTTTGAGATGACTTACGTGTAAAGTATGTTGTCATAACAACAAGAGAATTTGAGGTATCAATAACACTGTTATCCCAAAGTGTAGTGGAAGCACGAGTTGTTGAATAACTCCAAAAACCATAACCTGTGACTGGATAAGTAGTGGTTGTAATAACTGGAAGTGTGGAATATGCTCCACCCAAATAGTCACAATCTGTAAGTGCATTGAACGCATCTGATAATGAGTACGCAGTGACACTGTAAGCTTGATCAGTGGAGATTACTGTATTGGTGACAGAACTAGGTGTAAAAGTGGAAGAATCCACAAGGACGTTGGATGTACAAATTGATGCTAAAGTTGAGCTAGCAAATGCTGCAACTGCAATAAATGAGTTTAATTTGTTTTGATGTTTCATATTGATGGTTGTTGTTTGAAGAGGCAAAACAATAGTTCAAATTAAACATTTCAAAAAGCTGAACATCTCAAATTTAATTTAGCTGTGGGGGTTTATAGAGATCCTTTTTTGAGAGAGCAATTTTATTGCTGGTGTTGTGTGGGAAATTAATTGGGCAAAAAAGTTGAACTATAGCTTAACAAATTCTGAATTCATGAGATCGGTTGCTAATTATCATATAAAAATACAAGTACCGCACTTTTTGGTACAGATCTATGCGTCACATGTACATAATATTTATGACTAGGATCGTACATGTGTAATTCGGGACCCAAAACTGATACCCTAATCCATGCACTAATGCAGCAATAGATCAGCTTGCTAAAATAACTCAGATCTACCATAATATTGCAATTGCGTGGTGGCTTATTAACTATTGTCCTGCCATATTTAACACAACACGAGCACGCATGTGTGGTTCACTATTAATTGTGACTTCGTCCAATCTGTCACCGCTGATTTCCAGGTTTGCCACAAATCATGGATCCAATCCATCCTTCAGCCGGTCTGATCGACGGCATTGTATGCATGGAAGCATGCAAGTGCAAGCTATTAAGCCGGAACACAATGCGCGCCGCTTGCTGAAAAGCACACGGACAATACCAAAATGGCAAAAAACAGCAATCTGCGGATAATTGTAGCAATCTTAATTGTTTGATCGATTGCGATCGGAGGTCAAGTTGGATCGTTAAAACCTAGCTCGACCCTCGACCCGCTTTCATTCCCGAAAATTGTGTATATGTGGTGAATATACACACTTAATTCACTCAATTCTGAATTTAGAAGTTGGTGTCTGCTGAACCTTAAAGATCCTAACTCTTAACTTGAATTTTGTAACTCATTTTAGAACAATTTGAGGAGTCAATTTAATTGATGTTGAGTTTGGTGTTTGGTGCTATTTGTCAGATCGTGCAATTTATATTGCTTCTAGATTAATGAACGCACATGTGTATATAGCTCCTTTAGATCTGGTATAATCGCTTCATTTTACTAAGCATGCGACCAATTGTTAATGAGTATATGGATATTAGAAGTAATAAATCTGACTTGAATAAAGATCTATATAGATTGAGTATTTTAGTGATTCAATCAAGTTGAATCTTTGGATTAGTCTGTGAGTCCTGATGGACCACACATACTTCACTTAAATAAAATTGATAGTATGTGATACTTATGGATTTTTTTTGCTTTATCCAGTTATAAGACAAAATGGCTCAATCAAAATGAATCATCTACATGTGCAGCATTCAAGACGTTGTTTGACTAAGTTAACTGGTTTAGTAGAGATATGGGTACTCAGATCGTGCATTGATTAATTGAAACAAATTAGCTAGAATTAATGTTAATTATTAACAGAATTTATTAACAAACTAAAGTTCACACAAATTCTTCATGTTGCAATGGGTGTCAATGAAATCTTACGTAGTTTATAAAGTTAAAGAACGTTTCCCTTAATATAGAAGTTTGGTCTTTATCATTGGTTATTTCATTTTTTATAGAAGAGAGAATTATATTTCATTATAAATTTTTCTTTATTAGAAATCCTTCTAACATTACAGTCGATGCAATTTATACAATTAACTAGTCCATAATCTAGCCACACCATCTGCGCCTGCAGAGAATAACCATGCTTCTCTTGGATGCCAGCAGACATCTAAAACACCTAAGGAGTTGACTATCTTATGACCTTGCAATTTCTTTAATGGAACTAACAATGGGTTGGTAACTAAATCATCATAAACGGTAGCGTGGAAGACGTGGATTGAACCATCATCAGATGCAGAGCAAAATAACGGCAAGTTACCCTTGTGGAATGCAACAGATCTGACAGCCTTTTCGTGATATCTCAAAGTCTTGTATGGAGTTGAACTTAAATCTAAATCGTGCCATAAGACTCTTTTATCGTAAGAACCAGCAATTAAGTGATCACCGCCACGTGGGTGAATATCTAAACAAGATAACCATCTAGCACCGGGCAATAATTTCTTAACTAATTGTTGTAATTGTAAGTTGTAGATTCTGATATAACGTTGCGACATGACGAATAAAATTGGTTTGTTTGGGTGGAATTTAGCATCCATTAAAATACCTCTACTCTTTCTAAATGGAGATTGAGATGCGTGTTTTGATAATTGGTGAATTAAAATACTTGCCTTGTTACCACCATCTGGTGCAACAGAAAGTAAATAATCACCACGACGATGCCAGTTTAATTTTTTGATTGTTGTAGCAGTTGATCCTGAACCTCTGGAAGTGGTTATCACTAATGAAATTCCATTTTCAGTTTGTGCTTTAGTTGGCTTGAACCATTCAGCTGCACTCTTGGTTGTAATTTCGTCATTGTTCGTACCATCAACTTCGTCGTCATCTTCACCATCCTTACCAAGGTTTGTCACTTCAGCGGCAGCCTTTGAATAACCAAAACCGTTTTCGATTCTCTTGTGTCCTTCATTTTCGACTTCATAACCGAAAATTGGTGGAACGCAAAGATAAATATGTTCACCACATGCAATTGCTAAAATGCCAGATTCTGGATCAGGATTCCATTCAACAGCTTCGATATGATCATCGGTATTTTCTTCAACATCATCAATGATTGTGAACTTGTGGACTTCTCTACCAGTTAAAACTTCCCAGATACGCACGGTACCATCATCTGAACCGGTTGCAAGCCAATTACCTGTTGGATCGATGGAAAGTGAACGAATCTTACCGGTGTGGCCTTCATACATTGTAGAAGTTCTGATTGGAAATGGTCTCAAATCCTTTGGAGATGGTAATTCTGGTATCAAACTTTCGGGATCGATATTCAATTTATTCTTACGTACTCTTGGAGCTAAGTAAAGATCAAGACATCTTTCGAATCTTTCACGGATGTTTTCACTATAACCAGGAACTTTACGTAAAGCACCATATTTTTCAGGTATGAAATTTCTTTCTCTATCACTTGGATCCATACTTTCCCATTCTTTACGTTCTTCTTCAGTTAAAAGATATTCTTCTGGTGGATTGTATGACTCTTCATTGGTTGGTGGTGCTAATTTTGGTGCACGTAATGTCATTATATGGTCTTTAGTAATTTCATCATCGATACCTTCCCATAAGTTATAATTCAATTGTTCATTTTCTTCTTCCTCTATTTTCTTACGCTGTTCTGGTGGTATAATTCTACCTTCTCTGATGGCCTTAACGATCTTCATGATTCTACGAGCTTCGTGTTTAGATGGTGTGAAACGAGATTTTGGTTCTGGTGCTGCACTTAATGGCATAATTTCTGTCTTACTAGTGAACCATTCAATTGTTGGTTCATATGGGTTTGTTGATTCATCTGTGTTTTCATTTTTTTCAATCTTTCTAATCAATTCTAATTCTTCTTCGCTGATGTTTAATGCAGAACCAGAGTTCTTATCTAATAAACCCGTCCAACCCTCTGGTAAATCAATATTTTCTAACAATTGATCTAATGCACTACCCTTTGCTGGTCTCATGATTCTCTTACCGTTGATATCATAACCAATATGTGGATATTCATCATATGCTGAGATTGGGATGTTACCGATAGTATTGAATTCTTCACCATCTGAATCATCTGAATCATAAGCTGGTTCAATTTCTGGCTTAATGATTCTAGGACGACCATCTGCAAATTTGGTATGTATTCCGCCGAGATTTGCAACAGATTCAGATGAAAGAGTACGTAATTTGACATCAGATAAACGTTCAGTTAATGATTTGGTGGTTGATGCATCGTCTTCTTCATCAGAAAATTCAGGTTCTTCACTATCTTCATCTTCTTCATCGCCTTCTTCTTCAGCTAACATTTTATTAAGTTCTGCATCAGAGTCAATATCTTCATCTTCGTCATCTTGATCTTCGTCATCTTCGTCATCTTGATCTTCGTCATCTTCATCTTCATCTTCGCTATCGCTAGTATTGACATCTATTTTGGCACCTAATTGAAATTCTCCATCATCGCTATCACTTTCTTGTTCATCGTGACTTCTCTTTTTTGAAACTTCTTCGACGGGAGCTGCTTTTTGCACAGCTTCCTTCACAACCTTGGTGTTGGCCTTACTATTGTTCTTAACAGCCATTGTCTGGGTGTTTTGTCAATGTATTCACCAATAAATTCCTCAAAAGAACAAGCTAGCTTTTCACTATCTTTAAAAGTGAAGAAAAAATTTCAACGTGAAAAAAGTACGAGAAAAGAAAAAAATATTTTTTTTTGAAAAATTCAAAAAAATAAAAAATCCCAGGCTTTTTGCGCAGCCTGAATTTTGATTATTGTACTAATTAACAAACCAGGTTGGTAAGGTTTGAGGAGCCCGATATACATATCTGTGTGTAAAAAATAATTTATTTAGTTATCTAAAACAATAATTACTTAGCTATAACCCGTTATATTAACTTTTAAACCCCCAAATACAAACTTTACCGTCATCTGAACCACTTGCCCATTCAACATTTTCGTTGCCATTAGTTGCGTAACCGTCACCTCTCCAGGTAACACAATTGACTAGTTTGTCGTGTGCATCGGTAGATCCAACAACATTGCCTTCATGACCCCACAACCAAATCTTACCATCATTGCCTGAGCTGATAACAATACCTGTACTAGATATATTCAAATCGTCATCATCAGCCAATGGATTATAATTACCGCCAGCACAGCCACGAAGGATGCAATTGTTTCTAGACATAGATGGTAAGTAGAAGTAAGTTTCGATATATGGTAGTTTGTCGCTTGATATTTTTGATGAATCGTTAGCATCTGTAGAAATACCTGAAGTATTGATCAACATGAGGACATTTGGTTTCATGTTGATTAAGATAAAGTTACTGTCCCTTTTTAATGGATCTGTAGCATGAGAAAGTATCCCTGGGAAGGATTTAGGTACATTCGAGATAGTAACAGGAGTGCTTTGAAAGTTCAATTTGTAAATCAGTTTTAAATCTGGTATCGTAAATACTAACATTTCATTATATTGTGTAATTCCCCAAATAAAATTATTTTGAATTACAAAATCTTGAATCTGTGGATTAGCTCTATCGTTATCGTATTTATTGTATGTGTTTATTAGTTGTGGGGGTTCATCTCTGGTCAATTCGATAATGAATAGTTTTCCATCGTCGGATGCAATTAAAATTCGGTTACTTGTCCCATAATCAGGTAAAAATTTTGCTGATGATAACCTTGATTGTGTAACGTCTGATTTATTATTAACGTATTCTTTAATACATTTTTTCTCAGGCAGTGACCATATCTTGAGAGTTTGATCAAATGATATGGATAATAATTCTGTTGATGATTCATTCCATGTTAAATATGTAATTGCTTCTGTGTGTAATTGAAAAATGCAGTACAATTTATAATTTTTTGTGGCATCATAAATCATAATTTTTGTATCTTTCGAACCTGTAGCTAAATATTTTCCATCTGGTGAATATTTGATAAACCAAACTTCATTGGAATGGTATGTCAGAGAATGTTTCAAATGTGTAGGTAAATTACCTTGTAATAATGCATTGTCATTTAATGAGATATTGTTATGAGAAACTGGTTTGAAAGAAGGAATAGAGAGCTGTTGATAGTTCAACGAATCCTTGATCATAGACTCTAAGCCATTTGGAAACATATAGTCTGATGGCGGTAACAAACGGAATAAGTTCTCAACAAGAATGACTCTTGATTCATTGATTGTTTTGACATTATTCCAATGGATCGAATTGAGGAATACGTTTGGCACAGCATTTTGTAGTAAAAGGGAAGACATATTCTGTCTAAGTAAAATATCTGTGTTCTCTGGTAGCGATCTTAAGATGGCCAATGAACCATTAGTATTTTTGTTAATAAATAGTTCTTCTAGGAATGTAAATGTTAATAATTTCAGTTTGATATTGTCAGCAAATTCTACCGGATCAGAATTAGGAGAGAGTTTAATTAAATCTGAGACTATCAGATTCAAAACTTTTGGTGAAATTGAATCCAATCTATGTGTTTGGTCTAGACAATGGGTGATCTCATGCTTAACTTGTAAGTATAATCTATGATTTTTATTAAATTGTGGCAAATCGGTGATTTGCTTGGCTATGTCGGGGTGTTCGTGTTGAAACAAGTATTGCGCAATCAGAGACAATGTATTATCCATTATGACGATAGTTGTAGTTTGTAATTTAGGCGTCTATCCAATGGTACAGAGGAAGAAACTCTTATCGGGTAACATAATGAAAGAAGGAGTGACCTGCAGAAATAATATAGGCGATAGGCGGCTCTGTAAGCGATAGTGCAAGAAGAGAAACTTTGCGACAGAGCGGGTGTTGTGTTTTTTGGAATGAAAATGAGCATGTTTGATCTGTTATTTAGAGGGGTTGCAGTAGGATTCCCAACTTGAAATTGATGTATGATGTTTTCAAATAATTCGATTATATGTGAATAGCGCTTTTGAAGCATGTAAAGGGGTGAAAAGAAAGTTATGGTAAAACGGTTATTTTGTACCTTACTTAGATTTTTCTTGAATACGGGTCACAGCCTGAGATTAGGGTTCGGAATTTTTAAATACTAAAATTTTGTTTTTCTTGTTTTTCTTGTTTTTTGGGCTTTACAGAAGGTCTGAAGGCCTGACAGTCACATGTCAAAACAATCTCATAGATAAATTTATATGAAAGAAGTATAAGCAGGAAAAGGGCTAATATGCACGAGATAAGAGCAAAGTTTGGGTCAAAGACAGTGATTTCAACTAAACATTACAGACGAAATAGAATGATTATTGATGATTTATGAAGAGTATGCGGCCTGAATACCTTGGAAATCATACTGATGTCCATTTGGAATACATATACTATTGCATTCGTGGAGAATTTATGGCGCAGAACTGTATTGGACACATGAACATTGATTAAGCCAACGATGTAAACAATTGGTTACGATAAAGAAAACAACATGAAAGTTGAAGCATAACAATACATTCGAATGAGAACCCAATACTTCATTAGTCTTAAACTAATGAGATCATCTTAAAGCCAATATTTCATACAAGGTTTGAACTAAAATTATGCGATGGTTTAAATCCAAACACAAAGTATGAGCTTATGGACAACAATCACTACGTCTGATATCCATACCGACTACAGCATGTTCTTCTATTTCGTATTACAAATACTTCTTCAATAAGGAGATGACGCCACAAAGCGAATCACAAATGTGTATGATAACCCGAGAGCTAACTAACAAGTGTAAATTATAAAGTGGTGAGCAATGCATTTCTCTCCTGCCAGCCATTTTTATGATCTCTCGATGGATGCGATACAAGGATCACTGGTATTCCGGCAGTGTAATATGTATGGAAAAGGAAGGAGACCAAAGATTCTGAAGCAAGTAGAAGAAAGAGAGTGCATGTTGTTGAAGAAAGAATGAGAGAAGAAAAATTTCACTCCATAGTGAGAGCATCGCTCAAGGAGTGAGGGTTAATCAACATGAATCTTGAATTCAGCCAGGGCTTCTCGTGGATGGTATATTTCTATTGTCTTTTGCTCTCTTGATAGCCACACGAACAATCACACAGACCATGTCAGACACTATCACCTTTGTCACCGGTAATGCCAACAAATTGAGAGAGGTCGTCGCCATTCTATGCAATGGTGTCAGCGACGGTACTCCCAAAGTAGGCAAATACACTATCACCAACCAAAAGATTGATTTAGACGAACTTCAAGGATCCATTGAAGAAGTCACCACCCACAAGGCCAAACAAGCTGCCGAAATCGTCGGCGGTCCAGTTTTAGTCGAAGATACATGTCTCGGTTTCACAGCATACAACAACTTACCAGGTCCATACATCAAATGGTTTGTTCAAAGTATAGGTCTTGATGGTTTAGTGAAAATGTTAGGTGGATTTGAAGATAAATCTGCCAATGCAATTACTACGTTTGGATTCTGCGAAGGTCCAGGTAGGGAAGTCTTATTATTCCAAGGGATCACCACTGGTACTATTGTTCCATCGAGTGGACCAACTGATTTTGGTTGGGATTCTATTTTCAAGCCAGATGGTTTTGAAACTACATACGCTGAAATGAAAGGTGAAGCAAAGAACAAAATTAGTCAAAGATCAAAGGCATTAGCCAAGGTTAGAGAATTCTTAACCAAATAGATGTTTGTAGTGTTTTAATAAATAATAAAATACCGAATTTGTTTAAAAAAAATACATAATATAATAAAACAGAAATATAAAGTAAAGATATTTAGAATAGATAAGTATACAAATGAATCCCGTATCCGATGCCTCCTGTGGCATGTAAGTCATAACATGAAAATAAAATCATAAGGTGTAAGATGTGTAGTGATAAAATAAATAAATAAGAAGTTTCTATTCAACCAGTGAAATGAACCTTTTCCTCAATTGGGTATTTAACCGAGTAAAGATAAGACAATTCTCTTAGCAATGTAGCAAATGAGAACTAATAAGACAGCCATAA
>JAJMLU010000270.1:10690-29327 GCA_030569835.1 Pichia sp. NRRL Y-27261
GCCTGACTTTTCAAAGGAATGGGTATCTTTGATCAAGTTCTTCTTGATGGTGTCTTCTTTGTTCATACCTGCGTATAAGTGTGGAGTGGAGATGCTCAATTTGGATAATAAGTCAGTGGTACCGAGGATCAAGTATTCGTAATCGTTATCAATGACATTCAAGGACAAGCTGATCAAGGATGGGACGTTTGCGTTCAATAATATGTTTTCAATGGTACCGTTCAATCTTGGCAAGAACTGTTGCTTTTCACTCAAGATGTTCCAGAAGACCAAAACCTTTTCTGAACCACCAGATAAAAGATATGTGGAATCCGAGTTGAAAAGTAATGTCTTTGGTTGGCCAACGTGCCATTTCAAGATTCTTTGTGGTGGAGGAGTAGGAGATGCTAAGTCGAATAACATTATGATGGCACCAGTGGCTGTGCCGAATGCAAGTAATGGACTTGCTTGATCGTTAGAAATCGCAAGGTTTATTGGAACGTATTTACTGATTTGATAGTTGACAGGGTAACAAGCCAATTCTGAGCTGTTTGTATCGTCGAATGTGAACACTTTAAAAGCCTTCTTTCTCAAGTAGAAGGCGATGTTTTTACGGTTGGATGAGATCGCATAACTTTGGACGTTTTCAAAGGTCTTTAAACCTGGTAATGCTCTATTTTCGTTTAAGTCGTATGGAATGATGGTCAAATTTCTCTTATTTGATCTGATCAAGAGGTTCACTGTGGTTTCGTCTTTGAAGTTGATCATCTGCACGGCCTCCTTGTATCCTTCTGGAAGAGTCAGCTGGATGGAGGAGACAATTGGATCCTTGACATTGTCGTACCAGTTGACGATTGTGATGCATGGTTGTGAGTCGTTTTTCTTCGATATGATGTAGATAAGGTTGGTGTTGAGGGCGGAAATGAAGGTATCAACGATGTCTTCAAAGCCTACATTTCCCAACGTGTGGAAGGATCTGATGGCGAGTCTGGAGGTGATGGAGTAGACAGTGATGTGGTTGTTGAAGAATGAGACGGAATAATGGCCGTCGTGGGATATTCTGTTCAAGTGTGGGAGCACCTGGCCGCCGGAGGAGAAGGTGAGTGAATAGGAGTCGTTGTCGGATGCCATTCTGTCGTGTGTAGCCCCTGTGATGTTATCCGGGTGTCTCTTGCTGAGCTGTGCCCCTCCAAAGACAAGAAAGACCCTCTGATCACAGCAAAAGCTGCAGTGAAACTTTCCAGCTGGAAAGTGGGAAAATTTTTTCCACGGCCCCGGGCGCTGACGTAAGCAGCCACCCAGCGGCGGCGAGAAAATTTTTCCTCATAAGAAACGAAGAGGTCTATTTCTACAGCTAGTTGTTAGTGGTTAGTGTTGTTTCTTGTCTTGTCTCCACCCCAGCCAGCAAGCATACAACCAGCCAGCTATGATTATTCCAGTCAGATGTTTTTCCTGTGGTAAGGTCGTCGGCGACAAGTGGGAGACCTACCTCTCCTACCTCGAAGACGACAACATGACTGAAGGTGACGCCCTCGACAGACTCAAGTTGAAGAGATACTGCTGCAGAAGAATGGTGCTTACACACGTCGACTTGATCGAGAAGTTCCTCAAGTACAACCCATTGGAGAAGAAGGAAATCGTCGACGACGACAGAGCCTACTGATGGTGCCGTCTCGGGCAGCAGAATGCATCCAAACCCCCATATCACACACTCACTCACTGTACATTACACATGATGATCCCTCGACAGCAACAGGGAAAACAAGCACCCGATACAATTCTCTACACACTTCCACCCCGTGTACCTCTGTATAGACTATGTATTTAAAGAAATACGATCCGTTCGAATCACCGCCCTGTAGTGCTTTGTAGTTCCCGTTGAGGCAAGTCCGTCCACTTAACCCCTAGTGAGTGGAAACCGGGCGATTTGGCCCGTGCGCTGTGCAAAAGACGTCTTCTCAGGTAAGAGACGGACGTTTCTTCTGGCACGGGTGGCTTGAAACACTGTAACGGGTACATACACAACCATACACAGCCATGGAGGAGGTATACGAACAGTTCAGAACATACGACTTTGGCAAAAGCTCCACATACGAGCCAACACTCGAGCAGGTCTACAACCAATATCTTATCGTGATGTCTGATAAAGACCTGGAGGTCAAGCAAGACTTGAGCAACGGTGTCATCAACCCAGAGAGAATTCCGCAAGCAGACAGGGAGCAATTGCAGCTACAAACAAAGATCTTCGTCTTCTGCTCAGAGACTGATAACATCTTGGAAATCCAAGACTACCAATTCTGGTTGGAACGTAGAGACCCACAGATTCAAGAAATCACGGAAACACAAACGGCAACACCATCAGAATCCACTACAAAGACATACGGTGATTCCATCGTGGTCAATTCAACAACAGACGAACCAGAAGAGTACAGTTCTAACTACCAGGAAATAGTAGACATGATTGTTAACAATAAGCCAATTCCGGGAATAAAGCAAATCCCAAAGACTATATTAGACCCAGAATCGGCATCCACCAGTGTCTTGCAACAACGTAAGAAGCCATGGGAAGTCGACGAGGAGGAAGCTAAGGAAGAAACAGAACCTTCAGAAGCTGTTGTATAGTCTAGATTTACATATTTACACATTCTTCACTCTTTGTACATGCATTTATAACTTACATCGTTAAATGATTCAAACCGTTCGTAGTTAACATGCATTTTCCATTAACAGCAATCTAATATTGTTGTTTCAAGACTAGTTGGTTATAACTTGTGTTATGTAAAACAGAAATGGTAGATTATCTCAGTAGTATTCCAGTAATCGGCTCTCTGCTTACGTAATCTCACACTACCTTCACGAAAATGGAACGGGAACGTTCCAACGTGGAAGAGACGTGTTTTGTCTTTGTTGTCGACCTCCCATCTCCGGCCACACAGGGACACACACCCACAGGCACTACATACACCCACAGAAATGTCTCACAGTGACATGGATGAGATCAAGCGATTGAAAGAGATCGCAGGGGAGCTGTTCGACCACACCGGACACGAAAGTCTCGTTGCGAGTGGTAATGAGCCAACTCAGAAATATGACAATCATCTATTCACCAAGGAAACGTTCGTTCTTACTGAGGACGATTTGAACATGATCAATGGCGATGTGAAGAAGCAGCTGGTTATCGACGAGTTCAGAGAAATAGGAGACGATGATGTCTATCCAGAGAATGACGATTACGACTACGATGATAAAGAAACGCCAAATGAATACGAAAACGCAGAGGAAGAAGAAGAAGAAAACGAAGAAGAAGGAGACTATGAAGACGAGTATAATACACAGATGGATAGATTGCAATATCAACCTGATGAATCAGCATGGGAGGACATCGAAGAAAGTCATGAAAAAGCAAAGGAAGTGTATGAGCCTGAAATTACAGACACTGCACCAAACACGGAAATTGAATCCGACACAGAGTTCGATAATACACATTTCCTATACGATCCCCCATTTGAATACAAAGAGAAGTTCTTAGTATATCTATTCAAGTCGTCCCCTGTGTTGCTTGTGGTACTCGGTTTATTGATACTATCGTCGATTGTATCTAAAGATTCATGGGGTATCAAGACGATGATACCATCAACATTTTCCACAACGCCAAACACACAGCTGACGCCATTCCTCACGCACAAGATCTATCTTCTAGAAGAAGACGTGAAATCGTTACGCAAGCTCCAGAACCTGGATGACAAAGTGAAGAACATCGAATCTGAATTCCAGGATCTCAAACAACACATCACGAAACTAGAAGTTGCATTGTCGAGTACTGACGTCGTCAATGCAGACACCACTTTAATCAATCCCCTATTCGAAAAACTGAACCACTTAGAATCCAAGGTTGAATCTTTATCCAAAGATCTAAATGAAGAGAGCATCGACAGCAATCTTCTGAAAGACATCCAAGATCAACTCAACAAATTATCAAATGAAAACCACGAATCGACATTCACCAGAGCCGGAACCAAACACGACACGCAAATACACAAATTGAAAAACAAGTACTATAACATTGCTAACAAGTGCCGTGTCGTGAGACAATTGACCTCGTATCCTCCATTCTCGCAATACAAGAGGGAGAAACGGAGAAAGACGATCAAATCGAGAATCATCCACGGATTCCCAGATTTCATCAAACGGGTAATGAATCCATCTAAAAACACACAATCGGCAGAAATAGTGAACACGCTAGGCAAGATCAACTTAATCTCATTCGAAAACAGTCCAGGACGTGTTCTTTCAGAACAACCTACACAGTTCTGGCAAAATGTCGCCTCTAGAATGCCGATCTACCTAACAGTTGGTGTTTCTGAACCTGTCAAACTCCATGAGTTGGGAATCTATCACTCGAGACAACCACCGGCGTTCCATACATTAGGCGAAGCCGTCGATAAAGATATCCAGAAAAGATGGTATAATACTGCACCTAAAGACGTCGAGTTTTTAGTCCGTGCAATCCCAGCTGAACGAGAAGACATGACAGAGTCGTTATCTGACTTCTACAACCAGGACTTGAAATTCAACACGTCTTTGAAAACGGCCAAGCCTGAAAACATGTACGGTTGGGTGAGAGTAGGACAGCTCAAGTACGACATCAACACGAACAGGGCATACCAGCCACTTGTATGGAGTGACAAGATGAAAACAGAGATGCAGAAATGGCATGTCTCGGAATTCATGGTGGTCATTCACAGCAATTGGGGTGACGAAGTCGTCGTGCTGGATACGTTGCGCATCTTCCAGACGCTGCAGGACGGGGACGCCGTCGCCAGCTACACCGACCTGACGGCAGACGACGAAGACGAAGTCCTCTTCCTAGGAAAAGAACCCCCATCCACTCTGTAAAGGTACTGTATAATAGTGTAATCTAATCTAATCTCTTATCAGGCACCGCGCTATCGTACATGGTACGTGCCCCATTTTTCCGATTGTTAAATTAAAATTAAACCTTTCCCCAACGAATTCCAAGCCCATGGATTTAAGTCTACGTTCTATATCTGAATACCTATACCTTGGTCCTTCAAAAGTCCTTCTATATCCCTTTCATGCATATCAAAATCACTGTTACAACAAGAAGCACAACACCATATCAATACCCCATCCATTTTTCTCATACACAATGGTGAAAAGTCGATTGGGCAAGGCATATCCGTCAAATATAGGATCTGTTTAACAACCCCGCTAATCACCTTATCGGCTTTTTACTAAACACATAAAGCAGTTATTATTCAGAGAGATATACCCATATTTATAGAAATTCAATATTAAATTCAAAGCCAAATTCTAGTAGCATAGTATTTGTGCTTAGATTTGCAATTTTTGTCGGTTGAGTTATGACAATTGCACTCATTGTTCTTCACTGTTAACTTAATTATCCTAGTTTGAAAGTACAAACAAACTCTTTGCTCATACGCCTCCATGTCCATTTCAGATAATTGCATTGTTGTTTTAAAACCATGGTTTAGGAGCAACGTTGGACTCATATTAACCTGCGTATATTCCAAAGTTTTGATGTCGATTAATCCCAATACGACCATATTTTTTGCGCTGGGATCACTAATTTTTATCACAAAACTTGCAATGCCAACAAAGACATTCATCGTTGTCCGTCCTGTCAAACGAATATAATTTATCATGAATAGGACACACAAATTCATAATCAATTCTTACCCCCCTTACGAATCCTTGTAATCTTGTCATTATGCTGGTTAATCTAAAATTGTATAAATACTTCTATAGGTTATAATTAAGAATGGACAAGAAGGAGAAATACTGTCTCTTTTATACCATTTCATTATACAGCAACAAATAAAAATAATCATGATACAATATGAATGTTCGCTTTTGGATTTACCATCTAATTTACCACCAATACCTACCTTCTGGCGGGCGTGCTTACGTCAGCGCCCGCAAACCATCTCCGTCATCAACACTCAGGTGTCAGTCTCTCAATCAAGTCACTTGCTAATCCGTCACGCTACATTTCTTCCTGCAATTGCACGTTTTCCTGTCTCTCCTTAGTTACAGACACCACATAGACAAGAGAATACACAATGACAGTCACCCCGATCATCACGTCCTTGTTGGACACGGATCTATACAAGATCACCATGCAAGCAGCCATTCACAAACACTATCCTCAAACGCCATGTGAGTTCTTACTTACGAACAGAACTCCATCGAAGAGACTCAATCGGAAAGGATACGAGTGGTTCTGCAACCAGGTCAAATCCTTAGAGAACTTGAAATTCACAGTTGAAGAAATCGAGTATTTGAAAACGAAAATTGGATATCTTGGTGATGCCCATTTTGACTGGTTAGAGACAGTTAGACTAAATCCAGACGCTGAAATCCAGATCATTCCACATGTCGATGACCAAAATGACGATAAGATCGACTTGACCATCAAGGCGAGAGGAGACTGGGAAATCGTCACATTGTACGAAATCCCTATTCTTTCATTATTAAGTGAATGCTACTTCAGATTTATTGACACAAATTGGAAAATCGAAGGCCAAGAAGTAGCCATTTTGAACGATGGCGAATACTCGGACGCCCTGCCAACTCCTGACTTCAAAATCGTCATCGCCCAGGCGTACTCGAAAGCACAGAGATTGCTCGATGCAGGATGCGTCTTCAGTGAATTCGGTACCAGACGGAGACGTAGTTATGAAGTCCAAAAGGCGGTTATGCAAGGTATCATGGACTATGCCACCTCTCCAGATGCGAAATACAGCGGCAAGTTCTTAGGAACATCCAACGTCCTCTTTGCAAAAGAGTTCGGCGTCAATCCAATCGGCACGATCGGTCATGAATGGATGATGGGTGTCGGTGCCGTCCAATCCATGAAAACCGCCGACTCTGACGGCAACCCGAACTACGACGCCTATTTGACAGCAAACAGAGTCGCCATGGAGCAATACGTCGAGCTCGTTGGCCCGGCACATGCCGGTTTGGCGTTAACTGACACATACGGTACTGAGAATTTCCTCAAGCAGTTCACCGAGCCATATATTGGATACTACGTCGGTGTGAGACAAGACAGTGGGGATCCAAAGGAATACGCATTGAGATTGTGTGCATGGTATAAAGAACACGGCTATTCTGGCGACAAGAAGAAGCTCATATGTTTCAGTGACTCCTTGAATGTTGAAAAATGCATCAATTTGAAGAAACTCTGTGATGATGAGTCGCAATGTGGCATTAACACTGCGTTTGGTATCGGCACGAACTTGACCAACGATTTCGAGTCCGAGCCGATGAACATCGTGATGAAGTTGTTGAGCTGTGGTGGCGGCCATGCCATTAAGATCAGTGATAATATCGCTAAGAACATGGGTGACTCCACAACAGTTCACGAAGTCAAGATACGGTTGGGTTATGTCGAACACAAGTGGGCCGGTGGCGATGAAGCTCACAGATGGAAGAAATGAGGTTTTAGTTTTATAACTACCTTGCATTTTTGTTGTATAATTTTTTTACAGTAATAACGTACACGATACATTTATGAAATGAAAGATTGAAATGTGTTATTTTTTGAGGCTATACAAGTCTAAATAGATAATGACTAATGGGATGGAAATAAAAAAACTAATATCACATGGAATAGGAAAAATAAAGAAGATATAGTGAGTGGAGTAAACAAACAAATGAACCGATAAAGACAAATGCAGACAATTGAACTAACTTTTTATATTTTACAACATTCAGTTATCTTATGGGGTAGAGAAAGAAATTGGTCATATTTGGTATAAGAGGAAGATTAGAAATTAAGAAGACTATTAACTTAATGTAATTATTGAAAGTATGGTTATTATTAATTAACTAATTAAACAAAGTATTATCGTATGGTGTAATTTTTTATTATTTGTGGAGAAAACAGATGATTTTCAATTCAACATAAAAACTAACAGCACATCAATTTACCAAAACAACCCTTATCGGATTCATCATCACCAGAAGATTTACCTTGAGCGTGGTTGCTGTTTGATTCGCCGCCAGTTGGCTTGGAGTAAGAATGTGTTGGTAAGTTTGGAAGTGGCTTAACTTCGCCGTTGGCGCCAGTTTCTAATTGGTTAGAGTTACGAACGTTAGAGCCTGCCATAGCAGCATCATTCAAACCTTGAGATGTGGTGTTGTTTTGAGCAGATTGGTAAGCTTGGTTTATATTATTAGTAGCATTAGTTGAATTGATATTTGGAATTCCATTTTGACCAGCATTATTAGAACCACCATATGCTTGAGATTGTTGTACTTGTTGCGCTTGTACTTGTTGTGGTATTGGTTGTTGTGCTGGTTGCTGTTGATTCGAAGATATGTGTTGACCATAACCGTGTTGTTGTGCTTGTGGTTGTGCTTGTTGATGTTGTTTCGGACGCTTTTGATGACGTTTTTCACCTGGTGGGTTTGGATGACCATAACCATGTAAGTTTGGTTTCTTGTTAATGGTTAAATCCCAACCACGGCCGCCGTTAAGGTCCATCCAATCGTAATGGCCATCAGCACTCTCACCTATATCTGGTAAGACGGATAATAACAATTGACGGTAGTGTTCATAATCTGGTTCTGCATCGAATTGTAAGTTTCTAACGCTTTCAAGGTAACGACCGAACTGTGGAGGTAAACCTGCACACAGTTCATTAATTGGGGTTGTACGTTTCTTTTCACCAATCTTTTCGTATTTTTGCTTATTGGTTGGAGCTTTTAAACCTTGCCATGGTAATTGGCCACGTAAAAAGTAGAAGAAGACATGGCCTAAAGCTTCCAAATCATCTCTTCTGGATTGTTCTCTACCTAAATGGGTGTTGACAGACATGTAACGAGCGGTACCACTCAAAGACTTCTTTTCTCTATATGGAATGTGTTGTTTGGTTCTTGGGTCTCTGTATTGTTTGGCCATACCGAAATCGACTAAATGGACAGAGTTTTCATCTGGCAAGCCTTGTCTACCAATCAAGAAGTTATCTGGCTTGATATCTCTGTAGATCAAATCGTGTTGGTGGACACGTTCGATTAAAGTGATCATCTGGACGGCGACTTGGACAACGGTCTTGACGGAGAACTTTCTGCCACACCAGTCGAATAAATCTTCCAGGGAAGGACCTAACAAATCAATGACGAGGATGTTGTGCAGACCTTCTTGACCGAAATAGTAGGCGTTGGGGATGCCCTTGACACCAGATAAGTGTTTGTAGGTTCTGTATTCGTCTCTTAATTGAGGGGCCTCGGCCTTTCTTGGTTCGAACTTGATGGCGACAGGGACGCCGTTGATCAAGTTTGTACCTTCGAAAATGACACCGAACGAACCTTCACCAATCTTCTTGCCAATCTTATAGTGTAAACCAACCACTTGATTTGAGTTCGATTGGGAGGATTGGGATTGTGGCTGAACCTGGCCCTGGGCACCCATGGCTTGTTGTTGTTGCACTGGGGACTGGGACTGGGATTGTGGGGTGGATTGTTGTTGGCCGTTTTGAGAGTACTGTGGGACGTTTGAAACGTTTGTGTTGCTTTGGTAGTTAGGGGTGCCGAGGTTGTTGGAAGCTGCTAAGGCAGCAGCGGCGACGGCTGGGGACTGTAAGTTTTGTCTTGCGGACATTGCTAGGTGATTGAGTGGTTGGATTGAATTGAATTGGTTCAGGTGTTGTTTAAATCGACGATCTATCTGATATTCGAGGGAAGATCTACTATACGACGAAATATACGAACGGGCTTGATTCGATGTTCAATTGGCGGTGCACAAGTCTGGCTTTTCGGTTGATAAGCAATGGCTGTGGAGGGATTGCAGTGGAAGAGGCAGGACAGGAAAATGAGTTGATGGATCTTCTTGAATTGCGGGGGTGGAAGGTCTGAGAAGTTGATTTAAGACGATGCACCTGTGACGATTGGCAATTTGCTGTGGATGCTCCTGTGGGGGGATGACTTTGCGGATCGGGTGGTTGTTTGTGGATGGACCGTTGTTGATGCGACGACGCTAGCAATATCTGGGGTTGTGTGGGAGTGGTGGAAGGGATACAGAGGGGCAGGAGGGGAGAAGACCAGCAAGCAAGAGAAGACAACACAGGCCACAGACCACAGAGACAACACATCACCCACCTAATGAAACAACAACAGCGCTCAGCGCCGACTCTCCATTTTCTTTTCCTTTTTCCCTTTGCAGGCGACGCTTCCCAAAGGGGAAGGGCCCCGCGGTGCACGGGTGTGGCCGCCGGCTGGTGCACGGGTGGGCGTTCCCCCCATCGGCCGCCGCCCGCTGGCGATCAATCTCCAAATCAGAGGCAGATAGGTGGTGTTGGGGCCACGGAGCAGGCTGGTAGGGGGCACAGACACCACAGACACACCCACAGCGACCACCACCATGTCGGCCAAGCGCAGAAGAGAGCCCTCTGCCGAAACAACGGCCACTTCAAAGGGCCAGCCCTTCCAGCAGCAGCCCACAAAGGCCTGCACGTACTGCAAATCACGCAAAATCAAGTGCAACTCGGGCGAACAGCTGCCCTGCGCCAACTGCATCAAGGCAGGCAAGATGTGCACCCCCTCCAGCGACAAGCGCTCGCAGAGACCCTCCACGAACGACCTCATCAACTTGCAGGACAGAGTCGTGCAATTGGAGTCCTATATCCACACTCTCACTGACAAAATCGACACCATGAAAGACGTCCTTCCGATCCAATCCTCCTCCAAGGCGATTGACAAAGGCGGGTCTTCCACCCACCGCGAACAGCAGCAGAATCAACAGGTCGACTCCACTCAGCAACTGCAAGACGACAGGAAGACCTCGCAGAAAGCCAAGTATCCAAAACCCAAAGTTTTCCACAGGATCAACAACAATGCCGAGAGCGAGACGTATGGGCCTACATCTATATTCAACTCGCCGTCTCTCTCCCCAACTTCCACCAAGAAGAGCAGGCGGGACAGCAAGAGCAGCAGCAAGAACGGGAGCAAGCACAACTCACCACACGACGCCAAGCACAACCAAGATAATATCGACCTCCATAATGACCATCTCGAGACGCATGTTGAACAGGAGAGAATCAGCCCATCGATCATGCAACCCCGTCGTACATCGCAAGCGTCGTCGTCACATTCGCAACAACACACACCCGTACAGGCGTTCACGCCCGTGATCATCCCGCTCAAGACACTCAACAAGGACCCGACGATCATCAAATACATCAAGTCGTTCTTCCAGTGGCTGTACCCTGACATCCACATGTTCATTCCGAGAGAGACGTTCCTCATCGACTTCTACCATCCCCGGACAAACAAGAAACAGTCGTACTGCTCGATCGAGCTCGTTTACTCGATCTGTGCGATAGGATCTCTACTCTCTGAGGACACCGACGACTCCATCACCAACGAAGACATTTCAGAGACGTATTACAACGCGGCCAAGCATCTACTATTTGAGAACATCGACAACCCCTCCATCACTGCACTGCAGTCGTTCCTCCTGCTCGGGTTGTACGACATGTACAGGGGCAAGAACAACTCGTGCTGGATGCTCAGTGGGATTGGGCTCCGGATCGGGTTCGACATCGGGTTCCATCTCTCGCCGAACCTGAACACGAACACCAAGAAGAGCATCAACAAGCTCTCGCTGCTATTCAAGAGCCGGATCTACTGGGGCTGTTTCATCGTGGACCACTTCATCGGGATGATTCTCGGCCGGCCGTCGGTGTTGCAAATCGACGACAGCACGATTGGCGAGAGTGACCGTGTGCCGGACTTGGACTGGATCAAGGACTTCAATTTCAAAGAGAACGACATCATCGATGTCTCGAACCCGCTCAAGAGCATCATCCGGTTGATTGTGTTGACGGAGAGAAGCACGCACGAGATCTTCTATTTCGAGAAGGAGGTGTCGATGAAGTTCCAAAAGCTCCTGCTGTTCAACAAGGAGATCCGGGAGTGGCGGAACGAGTTGATTCCCGACTTGAGATGGGACACGATCGACTCGCTCAAGAGGAAGAGTGTGAAGCCGCCGGACATGATCCACGTCTACTACTACTACATCGTGCTGCTGTGCATCAACCGGCCCTTCCTCGACATCAACAAGTTGCTCACGAACAAGAAGTACAAGACGCACGCCGGCTCGAACAACAACGCCATGGAGATGGTGGAGCAGAACCGCATCTTGGAGTACCAGAACGTCGTCTACGGGGAGATTCTCGAGTGCATCACGGAGCTGGACATCGCCATTGGCGGGTTCGTCAGCCAGTACGGGTACAAGCGGTGCTCGATCCTCATTGTCTACTCGAGCATCATCATTGTCAGCGTGATCATCATCATCAACGAGAAGAAGGGGGACGACGGTACGGGAATCGACGGTGACGCTAGTGTGAATGCTGGTACTGGTACAAAGGTGAAAGCGGAAGAAACAGAAGACGACGACATCGTTGCCGTGGACATCCAGAACCACGAGCTCTACGGGTACCTCATCAACAACCTCAACCTGCTCAAGCAGAGCGGCAGCGTGTGGGGGCTAGCGAAGGAGCGGTTCAAGATGTTTGAGAAGAAGCTCGTGGAGGACTTCGGACTTGTCTTCGACGCCGAGTACGAGCGGCTGCAGCGGCAGCAACGGGAGCACGACGAGAGGATGAGTGGGATGTTTAACAACAACAACAACAACAACATCAACACACCAGCACCGGCGCCGGTGTGGGACCTCTCTGCGATGGGCGCCCTGGCGAACGTGGACCTCCAGCAGGCCTTCGGGCTCGACATGAGCTCCGGCGGCGGCGGGGACTTCGGGACGGAGTGGACGGACTGGATGGGCCTCATCGACATCGACCTGGGACGCATGGACGTGGACGTGGGGCCCGGGGCGGACGACTTCGACCTCGGGCACATGCTCAATGTGAAGGCCTCGGGGCGAACTCCGCAGTAGCGGGGCGCTTACGTAAGGTGCCAGGCCAACATCCAACAGAAAAATTTTTAGCGCTGACCGCTGTTGCGTCAGGGGAGGTGCGTCTGGACAATGGGTGACGTCTCTGACGGCAGTGACGTTTCTGACGGGTGGTGACGGGTGGTGAAGAGCTGTGGACTGTGGACGGGGTACGCTTTCTGTCCACGGGAGGCCCACCCAGACGACTCCACACGGGCCAGCTATATAAGGAGAATAATATCGCCCGTTTCTGGATCATCCCACCCGTCCCAGCTGTGTGTCTTGTAGCTTCTGTATACTTATTTACTTCCTATCACTAACAATTCTTGCTACCACAGAGCACCCTCCTGCTACATAAACAAGCAACTCCCATTCCTCTACACCCAGAGACGATCCGCTCTTTACCAACACACACACACACAGTTCCACTCCCAAGATACCAGCTTTCAAACTGTTCACCTCCAAACTGCTCCCACGTATAATGTCCATCAACGAAGTCTCTCTTTCCCGATCTGTCGAAGCCGCTGTCCACACTGCACACCACGGCTGCAGCCACGACCACCAGCATGTCCAACCGATCAACCCAAACTACCCATTCACCCTCTCCAAGAACTCCACTTTGAAGGACTACCTCCTCGCAAACAAGCTCAACATGGACAAGCTCAAGACTAACCACCCGGAAATCATGCCTATCTCGGGCAAGGGCCAGAGTCCACACACTCTCTGGATCGGCTGCTCCGACTCGAGAATCAACGAATGCACAGCCCTTGGCTGTCTCCCAGGTGAAGTGTTCACCTTGAGAAACATCGCCAACGTGATCAACAACAAGGACGTGTCCTCCATGTCTGCTCTGCAATTCTCCATCGACGTTCTCAAAGTCAAGAAGATCATTGTCTGTGGCCACACCGACTGTGGTGGTGTCTGGGCGTCCCTCTCCAACAAGAAGGCCGGTGGCCCACTCGACGACTGGCTCAGCTCCGTCAGATCTGTCAGAGCCGAAAACCTCGAAGAGTTGAAGCAGATCGAAGACATCAACGACAAGTGCAAGCGTCTCGTTGAACTCAACGTGCTCAACTCGGTCAACACCGTCAAGCAAAACCCATCCTTTGTCGAAGCTTTCGCCAAGGGGGAAATCGAAATGTACGCTCTTGTCTACGACGTCGAATCCGGCTATCTCAGAGAACTCCCATTAGACATCTAAGTCTCTCCACTCTCATTCACTCATTCAATCTTTGCTCACCTATATCCTTCATGTATATCCCTAATCCCTATATCCTTCCTATTTATTATTCCTTTATATTCGCCTAATGACAAATTCAATTCTTCGCTTTACTTTATGTGTGGTTTACGTTTGTGTAGTTGATGTTTAAAGTGTTACAATTAAATAATACGAGAGAAGCTATAATGTACGGTGGAACTGACTATTTTTTCATGTCCATACCGGCCATGCTGTCGTCAGTAGTGGTGGAAGTTGCTGAAGAGGAAGTGGTCGTGCTCATATCCATATCCATAGAAGAAGTAGTAGAGGTCTTGACGGTCTTCAAAGTGGTGCTTGCGTGGCTAACAGAGAGGGTCGTTGATGGCAAATCGACTTCGGTGACATTGGCATAGTCCATAGTGAACCACGGAGAAACATGGTTGAACCACTGGTCCCAGTCGCTTTCATCACCGTTATGTTTCAACAATCTTAACAACATCTTGTAATCTCCATTAGGCAAGAGTGAACCATCAGCGAGCAAACCGTAGTGCCAGTCGTCCCATTGATCAGCATCCGTTGAGTTCGTTCTAGGAACGTGTCTCCATGGGTATCCGCCAGGACATCTCGTGCCCATGATTCTGTCCACAAACTTGTTCTCGCCGGCAACAGGTGGATACACAAAGTCGTCCTCAGTCCATTCCTTTTCAACAATGAGAATGTCCAAAACCGGCGTGCCGATCCGGTCGCCGTAGTACATCTGCAGATAGTGGTTGGTGTCGTTAACAACAGTACCGTTTTCCCACATCGTCATGCTCCGGCCACCGGTGACATAGTGCATGATCTTCCAGTTGAATTCCTCCTCGGTTTGTGTTTCTAAGGTGTTCATCTCAACGGCAACACCAAAATACGGAATGCTGGACACGAAGTTGGTAGACAGATCGGTGACTTGGATGTATCCACCATAAACTGGGATTCTCACTTCTTCACCGGCGAAATCAGGTGGGGTGATGGAGACAGTGACGTTGGTTGACTTACCGGCCTTGACAATAACCGTGCTCTTATCAATGATCAAGTCTGCAGCGGTGGTGTTGCCGTAAATAGGAAATGGATACATGTTGTAATCGTTAGCTTCAATATCTGTGTCTTGGGAGTAGAGTGTAATAGCATCCAATGCACCGATATGGAATCTCTTGTCTTCGGTATCGTCGTTCGTGATAGTGAACGTGACCTTAGCAGTAGTGTTAGAATCACCTAATGAGAAGAAACTTGGGCTGACACCGAAATCCTTTAGCATGAACTCCTCAACATTGAGAATACCACCACCTTGAACAACGGGGTTTTCGATTTCGGAGAATGTAGCAGTGACGTTTCTGAAGTTGACTTGGGAACCAGAAGTGGTGATTCTGTCAACCAACCCATCAGACCAAGAATCGCTAACAGACGCATAGGCGGAAATGATACCGGCGACGTAACCTGCAGCAAGAGAAGTACCGGAACCGTAAACGGACAAATCCTCGAAGAAGAACGTACCAGGGGCAATGATGTTTGGCTTCAAATAGAACAGATCGAGAGTTGGACCCATGGATTGGTTGAAGTTGATGGAGAGTTCATCAACCTCATGATCGATAAGTTCTAAAATTTCATTACTGTTTTCTTGACCATCACTATGAGCAACGACGGTTTCACCAGCTTCTAAACGTTCTAGGATTTCAAGACCGGCGGTTCTGGTCAACATCGCAGAGACGATCTCACTGTCGTCAGAGAATCCGTAGATTTGGTATGTTTCACCGGTAGTCAACAATTGTGTGAAGTTAGAGGCTAACACGGCATCAACAACAGCTTCAGCAGAACAGTTGCCGACATCAAGGAACAACAAATCGGTCGAGTCGTAACTGATGTTGTTCTTCAAATAACAGGTATCGTCCAATTCGCCAAGAACGAGGGTATTGTTAGTGTATAAACTCAAGTATTCGTTAGCGTAGAAACCGTACATTTCATCATCGATGTTGAGGAAGTAACCAGGCGTACCTTCGAACCCGGATGCACCGACAGCAATGACATTAGCAGAACCGACACCGTCAGAAAATTGGAAGATACCGTGGTTTTGACCCATTGGTGCAACAACGGTCTTCACAGCGGCGATTTCATTGAGAAGGGTGGAGAAGTAAGTGGATGACCAACCACCATATGCTTGCCATGTATTGATGTAGATGAAATCAACAGTGTCGTCATTAGCAGCATTGATCAAAGCAACGACTAAGTCGGAGGTGTAGGCGACGGTGGAGTTGACATTTTGGAAAATCTTGTAAGACTTGATAGATGTACCTGGAGCGTTCGCAAGTAAGACTTTAGCAGCTAATGTATCTTCTGTCAATTCGTCTTCTGAGAAAATGTACGTTTTGTTCGTGTGGGTATCCAAAACAGAAGTCAAAGAATTGGAGGAATCGAGGTAGTTTGAGTTGACACCATCACCGATCATGGCGACGGTGATGCCTGAACCATTGGCATATGGGATTGAACCGTTGATGAGTGATAATGACCAGTATTCATAGTCTGTCGAGTTGTCGATGTCGATATGGTATGAAGAACGAGTAACATTGTAATCAATAATATCGGACGTGTTGAATGTATAAGCAGCACAGGAGCTAACAAGCGCAAGTAAACTTGATGTTGATAACTTCATAATTGGGGTATCAAAGTGGCTGCTGTGGTTAATGAAGATGTAAAAATGGGGAATATACAACACACCAAAACTCGAGGAAACATAAGCTTATATAAGAAAACCAGTCATTGCCATATGTTTTCTAGGCTAATTGGTAGTGTGTTCTCTGACGGTTTTGCATTCCTGTTTAGGAGAGGGTCGTTCCCTCATTTGGAAGACATGCCGATGGTAGACTGTTACCGATCTTGTAAAAGAGCATTTAAAATCCCAATCGGGGGTAAAAGAGAGCATTCCAAGAAGCTTAATTCTCTTGGGGATCGACCAAACGGCCAGTGATTGGGGAGTGATGAACGGTGGGTGTGTGAAGATCAGTCAATCAGGGTCTGGTGGTGTGGCTGGTGCAACAAGTCCGGTTTGTGTGTGGGGCGAGTGAGCATTTTTCGTCTCTTTTCGTCATTTCACCATGTGTTGAAATTTGCTCTTGCGGACAACCTTAAATGTGAGTGGTTACGTATAGAATAGAATTAATTTTGATTAAATGTGTATATATAACGGTCTAACTAAGTATTAAATTGTGAAGAATGGATGGGATTAGAATTCGACAGAATCGGATTCGAAGATGTAAGTGTCCTTGGTGACACCGAGGACGGTGGACATCAAGAAACCGAGGGATTCCTTGTTCTTTCTGTAGAAGCCTGCTCTCTTGAGCATGTCGATGTCTGTAGATTCGAAACTGTACAATTCGACAGAGACGGAGGTGACTGGTTTGCTCAATTTGGATTCGGTTATGAATCTCTTGAAAACCATGGCGAGTAAGTCCTTGAATAACTCAGCCTTGACGTAGACTCTACGAACGGCGTATGAAGTGATCTTGACATCGATGGATGAGTATGATTCTTCTGGCTTGACGGCAATGAATGCAACAGGGACGTTCTTGTAGACGATGGAGAAGGTGTTGTCCTTCATCTCCTTGAGCAAATCCTTCTCTTGTTTGCTCAACTTGTTGTAGTTCTTTTCAATGTTGATGGAGGAGTACTGTTGCAAGTCGACGTTGAAGTATTTAGGGAAGTTCTTTGGAACGTCGTCGGCTTCGGCTTGTAATGGACCGGCGATAAATTTCAAGGCGGTGAATAAACATAAGACACAAACACCAACCATGAATAACATGGTGACGAAATCGTCCATAAAGTAGCTGTTTTGGTACAATGAGTACGCACCATCGAAGAAACCCTTCTTGAATGTGTATTCGGTGAAATAGTCACCAACCTTGTAATATGCAATGACGGAGAAGACACCTAAAGCGAGAGAAGAGAAGACTCTTGATTTGATGGTGGATTGGATGAGGGTCGACCTACGGTAGAGGATGTATTCCATCAAGAGGTTGGTGACGGCTTCACATTCGGAAGGCAGGATGTATGTGGCATTGATGGTTGACTCGTTTTCAACAGGAATTGGAGCATCTATGAAACCATCTAATTGTCTGACGGATTTTGGAGGAGCTGCAGTAGGGGCAGATTTCTTGACGGTGGTTTTGGTGACGGTCTTCTTTGGCTTCTCTTCTTCCTTCTTTGGAACGAGAGAGCCGAGGTTGAGGTCCTTCAATATCTGTTCGTGGTTTTCCGGTCTTGTGCCGATTTCCTTGCCTGAGTACAAGGCTTCACCGAGGGTTGGTGGTCTTTCTGGGAACTGTCCTTTCTTTGGGGCCATTGTGTCAGTTGTGGGTGGTGTCGGTGGATAGTAGTAGAGGTTGTGGTCTGTGACAGGAGAAGAAAAGAAGAGTACAGGGCTCAAGGGCAAATTTTTCAGTCCCGATCTGTTCTCCGTATCAGCAAGTCGTCTGCTCTCAGTGGAGGAATAGGCT
>JAJMLU010000283.1:0-12038 GCA_030569835.1 Pichia sp. NRRL Y-27261
AATTCTTGCTTATCGACTACTACCCCTCCTGCTACTGCTGCAACTGAAGTTTTTAGATTTGTAGTAAATATTATACTTAAGTTATATTATATGTACTAAATTTTATTATTATTATTATTATCATCTTCATCGTGTAAGTAGAACGTCCTGTAAAACCGAGGTTCTCCCGGACGAGAGGAGCTGCACCGCCACCGGCCCGCGCACCGCCACCCGCGGCCCCCGCAGAGCACAAAAACCGGGCTGTGCACGGTGGAGTGGTTAGTGGCAGTTGGTGAAGTTGAGTTGCCTAATCCGGTTAGACTGGTTTTGTGGTGCAAGTAGAGCTGCAATTGGAGGCAAATCGGCAGCTGAGGACGAAAGGGATGCAGGGAGCACCGACGACGGGAGGAGGAGGCCTGCTGGCAGCGGTGGCGACGGTGGTGCTGGCGGTTTGCACAGTGCTGGCCACTCTGGCTCTTCTGGCCAGACGGTCTCTGTTGTTCTTCCTGCCACTTCGGCACTCCATCGCCAACGGCACGGGCAGCAGCAGCAACACAGAACCGCTACGACAACACATAATGCTCTACCACGCCCATTCTCGCAACCGGGCCGCCAGGTCAGGAATCGTCAGAAAGACGCTGCACACTATCCGCAAGGACAACTCAGGACGTGCATTTGTCATTGAAAACACCTCAAGCACCACTCACAGCACTGATATGCACTTATATGGTATGGGAACACACGGCGGTATAGGGGCCGATGTGGATTTGGACAGTATTGCGGTGCTCAACGACGACTATTTGAACAAGACCAACGCTGTTTCGGTGGCAAATAGCGGCAACAAATCATCAGGTATTTCTTCAAAACGCTCAAGAGAGAGTACCGTTAGCACAGTTAGTAGCGGTAGTAGTATCGATGATACTGATGATGCCGAATTTGGGGAAATCAGCTCTCTGTTTGAGAACGTCCCAAGATCACACGTTCTTGAGACCGATCCATACATTACGATAAAGAAGATCAAGACCGAGTTTGATGATGATGGTACAGGCGATGATGATGGTGATCACATTATGGATATCGACCATTCCGACGCGGATGACTCCCATCCTTATTGCTACACCAACGACTACTACGAAGTCTCTTTGTTTTCTAAGGATGACCCAATCATCAAAGTTGAAAATGGCGGTACATGTACTGCTAATTCTGATTTGGAATTCTCAAGAAACACTTCATTCAACTCGACTTTTTCTTCACAATTCCACAAGTGTGAAAGAATCGACTCGCCAATTTCAATCAGCTCCGATCTAATCGAATCCATCTACGACGTTCCAAGCGTGGCATCGCCAAACTTGAAGAATTATCTTCATAATAATGACCACCATCATGCATTATCATTATCTCCAAGTGTCATCCAACAAAACCATTTTGAAAATCCGCATTGTGATAATTGCAAAATTGGGATTCCATCAATCATCAACTTCACAAACAGTAATTATATCCAGAACTACGTTTGCATTCTTGAAAATGAATCAATCGATGAGAATACCAACAAAGTCTCTAAGAAGACGACTGATTCTAAAAAATCAGATTCTGCGGAAACCGAGTCGACTGATACCCCAGTATCAGAATCCGATCCACCATCATCTTCATCTTCTGCATCTTCTGAGGTCTCTACTTCTTCATCAGTTTCACACCCAGACTCGATTTCACCAAGTAATGATAATATTGATACTAGTAGACCATCCTCTAACCCAATCGAAAATGATGTTCACAATACTGAAGAAGAGAACGATGATGATCAGAAGTTTGTACGTGATGCACTTGAAAATGATTTCCCATTATCGCAAGATGCAAATCCAACAATACCACCTACTCCAAAGAAAAACAACCACGAAGAGAATGTTCCTTATTTTATCAAGGAAGAGCCTCGTTCTGATTCATCTTCATCGGAAAACACTTCACCACCATCTTATACCAACACGACCGAGAGTTCAAACACCAATACCATTAATAATCTTGAACCTTTGCATAAACTCAAATTACACCCAAGATCATCGAATAATGATAACATCATGGACCGCATTAGAACCAGAAGAAGCTGCGCTAATAATAATAAAACTCAAGGCGATATCGATAATGCCAAATCCACAGGCACTAAAGTCCCTAAGAACATCAACATCGACATCACCGAAATTACAAGAGATATCAACCGGATGATCAGAAAGAAAACAACCGATGACAATAAACGTCAAACGAGAGTTGCCAAAGTTGTCAAAACTGTCAAAAGGGAGGAAAAAGTATTTACTAGATCATTTAAACCAACTAGGGTTATTAAGGTTAAAAAGGAAGAAGACAACGAGGAAGAGACTGTTAAACCTACGAAAGTCAAAAAAGCGAAACATGCTAAGTCAAAAGGTGTGAGAGTGGACAAGGGAGGTCCTTTCATTTGTGAAGAATGTGGTAAAGATTTCCCACGTAAGTCAAACCATGATTCTCATATTAGATTGCATTTGAAAGTTAAGCCTCATGCTTGCAAGTTTTGTTCTAAGGCATTTGTCAGAAGGTCCGACCTGAACAGACATGAAAGATCCTTGCATTTGAAGACCACTTTCAAGTGCACAGGTAAGAGTGCCAAGGGTAGAGGTAAATGGGGTTGTGGTCATTTGTATTCACGTAAGGATGGCCTTAGAAAACACTGGAAGAGTTCACAAGGTCATAAATGTTTATCTGAGTTCCTGAAGGTCAACAAGTTGACCGACAAGTACGACAAGAAAAAAGATATTGATGCCATCATCGAACTAACCCAATCGTTATAATGATATATCCATATACATTTTGACCTCTTACCCATCGACACAATTTCATCTTTTAATTCCACTTTTAATATCTCTGTTGTTTTTCCGTTTTCTTCATTAGTTTTTCCAATCCGTTTTAGCTCATTTTATTTATTACTTTTTCCCATTAGCTATATATAGAGCATCATAGTTTCCACGAGTTATAGATTATATAACCAGTTTAAAATACATCGCCAACGACATAACCGTAATTTTGAGTTTTAGCATTAGCAGTATACTATAACTGGTTTATTCGACGCGGGAAAATCTCAAGCCTTTACAAAATCTAAGGTTAATGTTCTTTAGCCAGTTAATGTGGTATTCAAGCCTGAATTGGTTTCAAGTCCTGAAGGGGCCGGCATGTGGTGTTGAAGGTTGACGATCAACTCAAGATCGACGGGAAATCTGAGCACACCGATCGACTCAGTGCGGGAAATTCACCATGTTTAGAGGTCTGAGGCGGATCTTTGTACCGAAATTAAGTGGAATGTGGCGGTGAAAAACAAACCATGGGCCGGTAAGTAGTGAGGAGTAACTACAGTTGATCAGAGTACTACACTGAAAATCCTGGTGATTTCGAGTAAGCTTGTACCGGGGTTATCAACTACGGTCCGAGCTTGTTGAAGATTTGATAACTAAAGTGGTCGTCGTGATGTGAAAATCTAGGTGATTTGATAGTAGAATGATACGAGTGAGGATTATCGTTTGATTTTGATCTCACAGTAAATTTAGTGCAGATTATAGAGCTAGTGTTGATTTTGTGAAAAAATTTTACGTGACTACGAATGATCCAAGTTGATGAAGAATGGACGGCTTTATGTGCGAGTCTGAAGATTCTTGATAACGGAGTCGCAGCTAGTAGATACCGGACCTCTTTGGAGATATCCTGCTGGTCGAGGTTACAACTCCCTCGAGTATATATGGATAAGACCGTTGAAATTTATATGCGAAGAAATCAAGGACGGTTTTACAGGACGTGCTTGCAAAAACGATAAAAGACCGCACATTTTAAAAAAACGCTTGCACGATGTAGTAGTTTCAGGGACAGCCGGGTTAGAATTGCGTGCAGGGAATAAACCACGGAACAGTTCGATGTTGAGTGTGTTAAGTAAATTACTGCAATAGGAAATTTATTCGTTAAAATTAGAGGTAAATTTACGAATTTGGCCTGCTTGGGCTAGCGAAGTTGGGCCGATGCCCTCTGCGTTAAGAAACCTTCGTTTGCACCGATTCCTGCACACTGTACCCCGTGTGTATATAGTTATGGGATACAACTGCCATGCACACTTGCCCTTAATGTGCCGGTTTCCCCAAAAGGCAAGCAAATCCAGAAGATCACACCCAGCTCTTTCACCCCGATCCCACCGCCAGCTCTCCCGCGTGCTATTTTTAGGCCCCGGCCGGCCAGGCACGCCGGCAATCGGGGACTCGCCGGACTCGCCTGTGCCGGCCATCGGGGAATGGCGGGCGGCGTGGATCGCCGGGCCTGCTGGCCGGGGGTGGATCAGCTATAGATCGGAAACGGCCCCTGCCTCAATGCTGGGAAACTGCTTCCTTCTCATTGGACAGAATTGCATTCAGTGTTCAGTGTTCAGCTAGTGTTCGTACCCTTCTCCGGCATGGTGCCTGGCTGGCCTGCTGCCACCACTCTGGGCAACCGACGGACCCTGGGTGAAAAAATTGTATACTTCGAGGGTTGTGGGGATCCTGCAGCTGCAGGCGAGCTGGCCCCAAACTCCAAACGTCCTACCACAGCTCAGGTCTTGGCCGGTGCTATTGCCAAACCCGTCACGAACCTGTGCCGTGCTTGCTTTTGCGTGAAAAACTGTTGCAGCTGTGCATAATGCCCGTAATATACACAGATTTAAGTCTTTTTGCAGTATCCCGAGTCGAGAGTAAGAGTGCCCGATGCTTCATTAATTGAAAAAATGTTCATTTTATCCGTTCACGATCTGGAAAGTGCTAAATTTGCAAACTTGGTTGATCGATTTCAGCACGACCCAGTGTTTGGCTGCTGGGTTGTAAATCCATCTCCACAGAACCACCATCGTTCTTCTTGTTCTCCTCTGTATAGATGCCTGATCTGAAGTTTCCAAACGAGGCACATAATCCAGACCCACGGAACACGGGACATCGATCCGTCTACAGAGGCAACAGCCAGCTACGTCACCGATCTCGAAATTTCCCGGCATCCCTTTTCTTTTGGGATCATCGTCAAAAGTCAACAATAGACAATCAAACCTCTCATCCTGCAACAACAATCGACTTCTCGGCCACAGATCGAGCACGCTCCCATTTCAACACCCACACATTTTATAAGCTTTAGTGTACCTGCACACAATTATTCTAGTCGTCACCAAATCATTCCTTAAGTGCACCCCCCGCTTAATATCGAGCTTGGAATTATATCAAAATTTCGCAGTACTACACTATTACATCCAGTCATTTATATAACACCATCTATCCCCACCTTTAATACCGTTCCCTTGATTTTATCTCATATCCCATTTTCTGGCATCCTCATTTCTTTTTCCGTGCACCACCATTTTCCAGCTACAACACTTTTAACCCACTTTCCGGGTTTCTGCTCCAATTCAACATTACACAACACCATCACAGTAATTACAGTTTGCTCCAAGCACCGTTTTTTTCTGATCCATTCGTTTCTTTTTCAGTTTTTCCGCAATCAAATTTTACATTCATCAAAAAACATTAAAGTTTATCCGTTCCGAACTTGACATCATCAGCATTTTCAAAACCTTACACGTTGCATTCCTATTTAATTGCAGCATTCTCTCATTTCATTTCAAACAAATTCAATTCCAAAGATAACTATTCACTTATCAACACATTCCTTTACCCAAAACATTGCACTTAAATAATAATGGATTTTCTTCAACAATTCGAAACAAACATGAATAATACTCACAACCAATCTACAAATTACTCACAAAACCAGCATTTCCCCTCTAGAAGGAAACCATCATTTCATCTGGTGTCATCCCCAGAATCATTATCAAATGCGACTCCAGTTATATCTGAAATGTCATTATTCTCTGACTCCAATTTTATTTTCCCAAACAACTCTAGTTCATCGAGTTTACCTTATCATGCATTAAACTCGTCGCCACCATATTCTTCAAATACTTCAAACGTCTATCCAGACATGAGAAACCAATATTGTTACAATACCGTGAGACATGGTAGTAACAATTCAGAAATTTCATTCTCCAAAAAGCTTAGTCATTTAAGTCTTGATGAGATTGCATCATCCGTATCCACTATCCCCGTAGCTATAGGCCCCGACACGATGATGCCAAGAGATGAAGAATCTATCATTGATACGAATCAAAACTACGATAAAATATTGACATTGGATGATCCAACTACATTGTTGATTCTTGATACATCGACAGGCGCTAAGCCGATTTCTAATCCGAAACAAAACAACGCCTCAAATTTCAACCACGTGAACAATCAAAAAAATGTATTAGATTTAGATTTAGAATTGGAATCTGAATTAGAAATGGAGGTTCATGATATGGATGAGAAAAATACTTTTGAATTCCTTGCAAAAAGCATCTATAAATTAGAAGAACATTCCATAATTTCACCTCGAATTCGGGCGTCAACTATCCCTGCTCCCCTCATACAGGCCAACGTCCCACTTCCAACTGCATTCATTCCTACCACACCGTCAATCGAATCAGAGTTAATTATCATACCCAATACCAGAAATAGCAAATACATAGAAAATAAACAAAATGATATCGGTTTTAAAAAGCCGGATTCTGGTATTGCGGCTGACGATAAGGAAAGTGGGCTAGCACCATCATATAAGGAAACGGTTTTCTCTGTCAATGATACTACAGCAAAGAAACATGTATGCAAAACATGTAATAGATCATTTGATTCCAGTTCTAACTTAACATCTCATATTCGATGCCATTTGGACAAAGAAGAGCAAATTTGTTGTCAATTTTGTGATAAGAGGTTTAAAAGAAGGAACGATTTAGAAAGACACAAATTTACACATCATTTCAAACTTAAATTAGTTTGTAATGGAGATATCGAAGGTCAACATTGGGGTTGTGGTATGCAATATTCAAGACGTGATGCTTTAGTTAAACATTGGAATGGCAGAGGCAAAAATTGTATTCAAAATTTCAAAACATTACAAGGTTTACCAGATTCTATGAATATTAAAGATTTAAGGGTTAAGGCATTGGGAAATATTACCCAAATTCATGAATATTAAATATTAAATTGGGCATTTAAATAATTAGTGGTTTTATATAGCAAGAATTTATAATAAATTAAGCATTTTACAGTACGATAAAGAATCGGAGCGATAGGGATGATGTCGATCATTAGCTGATAAGTGATAACCCACCCGGTTGTCACCGAGAGCCGAGTGCCGAGACTTGAAAGGTGGGATTTGGGAGGATTGGTGATTAATTCAAGGGCGGCCGAAGTTGGATGTGACGATAAAGGGAGAGAGCAGAAAAACATGTTCTAAAATCCACAAGCCTATTTTCTGGCCAGCAGGCCTATCTCCGTTGTCTTGCCGGGCCTTAACTGGACATGTTGCACTGCCAGCTTCCACGGAAAGCCGTGGATTAAGGGACGATCGTTTTTCTGCACGCAAATTCGCAGCCGGCGAGGGAGTTCTCGATTCCGCTGCACATCACCCGGAAAAATTGGATTTTGTGCCCAACGCCCGACCGTCGGCGATCCTTCACAGTTTGGTCTTGCAGGCCGTCTTGGATATTCATGTGTGGCCATCGTTGACGGAGACGAGATCCACATGCCGGCCACCCTGTGGCACAGAGGACAGATCGAATTTGTGGTGGATAAAATTTTCAACCCTGAATATGGCACACATGTGTATGGAATCAGGAACAACACGCATTGTCCCTGATGGCCATGTTGACATGGCAGGAGATGATAAGCTCGGGCCTCGATGCGATGGAGGATGCACACATGTGTGGGAATCAGACCTGTCGATGAGCTGTCTGGTTGCAGAAAGTGGTCCGTTATGAACGCAATACTCAGCACAATCTGAACCCGTTGTCTGGATCTAGATTGTGTGTGCATGCCATATTGCACAGATTGCCGGCAGCCCTGAATTGACATGATGGATCTCTCTCTCACTGATCGATTCAAATTAAGACAGTCGATCATCTCAAAACTCTTGGATCTGGTCCCTTCAAAACATAACATATACCCTCACACCTCATCGCTGGATCCTGGCTCCTGGTCCTTGATCTAGCATCAAATTTGTTACCCCTCTTTGACCGAATATCGGCGAAATCAAGCGACGATATGTTTCCGAGGATATTTTGTAAAAGGTATATACTCCGCTGCTGTATATGTCCAAAGGGGACATTCTACTTCAGAGTAATCTATATCACAATAACTGGCTGAATCGGCTATTGTGATGACGTTATCATGTGTGTGATGTCCCTTTTCAGGAATTATAACTGTCGGAATATCTATACAAATACGGCAGGAGTTGCGCCCTAAGATAACACCTAACTAATAGTTGAATCACAGTGAAAATGATGTGTGTTAATCTGCAAACCACTACATGCACTTTGCGATAGCAAATTAACGATTGATCGATGAAATCGTGGACAACTAGTACAACTGTCACCACAAATGAAGTAGCAACGGCACGCTCAACGATATATACAGTTAGCACAGCCAAGAAGCGGTAACGGCGACACTTGGAATAGTCTCTTTGAAACAATTATCAAAGAACTAGACACCACTTCACTTCAACCTTCAACTCCCGGACGTCGGCGTCGACTCCCGTCTGCCGGCTCGAATGGGTGTCGGCGACGCTGCTCCCGCTTGCCGACATTTCCTCCCGGTTTGTGTGGCGACGCAAGTGCGAGCGCCGCGCCCTGTGCCGACGCCGACATTTGCCTCTCGGAGCACGGAGATGGCAGCCGACTCCCTGCTGATAGTCTCTGCAGTCTATCACCGGCTGTCTTCTCAACCGACATTTTCTCAGTTGGCTATGCTTCTTCTCTTTTTTCCCCACTTCTGTGCACAAAACATGCTTTTCACAGAGTCTAACCCCACTGCCTAATTGCCTCAGCTGACGACAAACCACCCGAGTTGTTTGTTTGCATTCCATGTCGTGTCCTTGGCTCCATCGTGTTGAGCGCTTTTGTTTTGGCTTTTCCTAATCCGAAGTGCATCAACACCAGGGGGGGTCTTTACTTTAATAGCACACACGGTTCCACTCGATTGCTTTAAATACCCCCTATTTCCACTTTTCTACTTGGCTGTATTGTGGTCATCTATCATTTCTCCCGTAACCCCTTGGTTTTCTCTTTTGTGTAACATCAATTGATTGGCATACACATATTACTACTAATACTAGTTTTCGTGATACCAACTTATACACGTTAATCAATTTGTTGTCTACATTTCATTTATTTCACACTTCAATCGTAACCTTTTTTATTCATCTATTCAAACTCTCCATTAATCAATTAACAAATCAAACCAAATCAATATTTTCACTATGGAAAAATCAGAATCTGATGGTCGTAATGACAACGACAGTATTGACTCTGACACACCTAACGTTCAAAAATTCAATCCTTTAGAGGATCCAGAAGCTCAAGAAAATGCTGGTAACTTATCACGTGCTGTCACCCATATCCTTTCAACTGAAGATGGTATCGAACGTATCGCTACACTTGCTAGAGTCTTGTCCACGAAGACCAAGAAACAAATGGACAGTTTCGAAATCAACAAAGAGAACTTCGATTTAGAATTACTTTTACAGTATTTACGTGATAGATCTGCCGAACAAGGTCTGGAATCTGCTAATGCCGGTGTCTCTTTCAAGGATTTAACTTGTTGGGGTATTGACGCCTCTGCTGCTCATGGTCCTTCTGTTACCGAAATGGTTATCAATTATCTCCAATGGTGGAAGAAATTCCAAAAGGATACTCGTCCACAGAGAAAGATCATTCAAAACTTCGTCGGTGTCTTGGAACCTGGTGAAATGGTCTTATGTTTAGGTAAACCTGGTGCAGGTTGTTCTTCTTTATTGAAGTCGGTGGCCGGTGAAATCCAAAACTTTACAAAAGTCGAAGGTACTTTCTCTTATGATGGTATCGATCAAGATGAAATGATGAAGAAGTATAAAGGTTACGTCGTTTACAATCCAGAATTGGATTTCCATTTCCCATACATCACTGTCAAGGAAACTATTCAATTAGCTTTAAGATGTAAGACTCCTGAAAAGAGAGTCGATAATATGTCAAGAGAAGAATATGTTGATAACATGTTAAGAGTAAGTACAAGCACACACTAGAGTTTTTTGAATTTCGCATTTATTTTTATTTTTTGCCCACACACAATGAACACAATACTAACATTACTATTTTCTTCCCCAAATCACATTTTACTTATAGTTATGGTGTACCGTTTTCGGTTTAACCCATACTTATGCTACTAAAGTCGGTAATGATTTCGTCAGAGGTGTCTCTGGTGGTGAAAGAAAGAGAGTCTCCATTGTTGAAGCTTTAGCATTAAATGCATCCGTTTACTGTTTCGATAATGCCACTAGAGGTTTAGATGCCTCCACTGCTTTAGAATTCACCCAATGTTTAAGAACTGCAACTAACATGCTTGGCTGTTCTGCCTTTGTTGCCATTTATCAAGCTGGTCAAAATATCTATGAATTGTTCGATAAAGTTTCTGTTCTTTACAAAGGTAGACAAATTTACTGGGGTCCAGCTGATCAAGGTGTGGCTTATTTCGAAAGAATGGGTTACATGAAACCAAGTAGAATGACTGCTCCTGAATTTTTAACCGCTGTTACTTCTCCATCGTCTAGACAAGTCCAACCAGGCTTTGAAGGTAAAGTCCCTGAATCATCTGATGAATTCGCTGAATATTGGATCAACTCTCCAGAGTTTGCTAACTTAATGACCGAGATGGACGCTTTCGATGCTCAACACAATGGTGATGAAACTAGACAAAGAATGGATTTTGTCAACAAACAAAGAAAGCAAAAGGGTAATAGACAAAGCTCTCAATTCATGGTCACTTACTGGTCTCAATTGTACTATTTGATGTTAAGAGGTTTCCAAAGAACTAAGGGTAACTTTACTTATACCATTGTCTATATTTCATCTTTCGTCACTAAGGGTTTTGTCGTTGGTTCTATGTACTATCACATTCCAAAGTCTACTAATGGTGCTTACTCTCGAGGTGGTATCTTGTTCTATGTCTTACTTTTCTGTTCCGTCACTTCTTTAGCTGAAATTGCCAACTCTTTCTCAACAAGAAATATTTTGGTTAAACAAAAGTCCTATTCCATGTACCATTTATCTGCTGAAGCTTTACAAGAAATTATTACAGAATTCCCAACTAAATTCATTGCAGTTATCGTCTTAGCTTTAACTACTTACTGGATGCCAAACTTGAAACACACTGCTGGTAGTTTCTTCATGTACTTGTTATTCTTGTTGACCATTCAACAATGTATGTCCTTCACCTTCAAGTGTGTTGCCACTGTCACTAAGGATGGTACTACTGCTCACGCGATTGGTGGTTTATGGGTCTTGATGATGTGTGTCTATGCCGGTTTCGTTTTACCTTTAACTCAAATGCATCATTGGATTAAATGGATTCATTACTTAAACCCAATGTTCTATTGTTTCTACTCATTAATGGGTAACGAATTCCATGGTAGACACATGGACTGTTATGCATTAATTCCATCTGGTGCTGGTTATGAAAACACTTCAATTGCTAATCAAATCTGTTCTATTTCTGGTGCCGTTGCTGGTCGTGACTACGTTCTCGGTGATGATTACCTTTACAAGGCTTTCGATATCAGATGGCACAATGTCTGGAAGTACTGGGGTGTTAACATCTGTTGGACTGCTGGTTATATCGCATTGAACGTTTTCATGTCTGAATACATCAAGAATGTCGAAGGTGGTGGTGATTTACTTTTATTCAAGAGAGGTTGTTTACCTGAAGCTTCCGGTAGTGAAGATTGGGATGGTAAGGTTGCCACCAGAGAAGAAATGATGCTTGCCTTAAACGGTCCTGATGCTGATTTAGAACAAATTATTGCCAACGCTGATATCTTCTCCTGGAAGAACTTGGACTACATTATTCCATACGATGGTGCCACTAGACAATTGTTATGTTCCATTCAAGGTTACGTCAAGCCAGGTACTATGA